>JAVQJG010181962.1:0-30660 GCA_036024015.1 Craterocephalus amniculus
ATGACAGGAGCAAAAAGGACCGTGTGGAGCAAATAAATCAAGCCGAGCATTACATCCGCCATTGTAGAGAGAGAGAGAAAAAAAGGAAAACATCCGGGTCCTGCTGACGAGCACTGAGAGCGTTTGGAGCATCAAGACCGTTTTGATCTAAAATGTCAAGCGTCTGATTTACGAGCATCCAGCGTCCAACTTTGAGCGGCGAGAGCGTCTCGCTGCTTTTGGTCTGAACGCACCATAAGGCTATAAAACACACTGAGCTGTGCTTCATGCTACTTTTTCCTTGAGTTTGTCAAATCTGAACAAATTAAGAGTGCGAACACAGAGTCTGAGGAGCCCAGAGAGAGAAAGAAGTTCGTGGTCTGTGGGAAGTTACAGGTTTAGCCCACTGGTGGCCAAAAGTTACACAGTTCACCTTTAAATAGACATCTTTTAGTCTGGTAATGACTAATTATCTGAGGTCATTCATAAAACCATGAGTCAGTTGTCAATATTGGGCACTTAATAGCAATAGTATTATTTTATATATCCCCTTTGCTCAGATATAAAAATAAAAATCTCATTTGATAATGATATATATTATCTACTAATGTTTACATGACACATTTTGTATCTTTTAATTGTTGAACACCTGCACAAGAAATAAAGACATTAAAAAAACTTTGACTTTGTCCTTTTAATTTCTGTCTCGGTCAGTAACTAAGTTGATTCACAACATTATTGTCATTTGTTCAGATCAAGAAGAAAACAACTGCAAACCAGCAGGATAACGGACGGGTATAGTACCTCAGGCACATACAGAAGCAGCTGAAGAGGCGCTGAATACACTCAGAACACAGTGGTCAAGTATTACAATTAGTTCGCTCCTCTTAGCCGGAGAAAGACTAAACGGCAAACACAGCTTCAGCTCTCGAGGTTATACTCTGGCTACAGTGCGAATATGTAACAGTTTCATCTGCTGAATGAGCTGATGCATGGCAGTTACAGCAATTTCAGGTTAACCAGAACTATTTCAGGAAAACACGCAGTTATCGCACCCGATTCACTGGAACTCCTCGTAAAAAAAGCAGGAACAAAGTAACAATATAGGCTCTACATACCTGCACATATATGCTATCAACTGTGCTTATCTTTAAAATGTTTAAATCTATTATTGCTCGGTATCTTCTCCCAAACGTTCGCATTCAGTAGTGCACAAGTGCCCATCTAAAATCATCAGCTAAAAAAAAAAAAAAAACTAAAAGTAAACTAGAAAAGAAAAAAAGCTCCTGTGACACTAGATGATGAATCTACAGCGCGATAAATTTCATCTCCGAGGCAGAAACCCTAAAACTACTTGTCACACTGATCTTTGCATATGAGAAAAATAAGGAATCTGATGAAAGGAGTCTGCAGTGGCAGGAAACAGATACCCTGACGGAAATATACACTCCGTTATTGCAAAATATCCGACAATGTAAATAAAATTAAAAATAAAAAAAACATCAGTATATCAGTAAAGGAATAAATTCAAGTTGGGCAGTTAGGTCTTCATGAGCATCAAGTCTTAGCTGCAGTAGACACAAGCCAGAGTGCCTCAATGAATTACTACCATCTAAAATATCTCAAAACTTTTTCACTTGTGCATCAGATTGGATAGTTGATCATTTTATAATTATTTTCTGAAACAATGTTCATGTTTCTTTGTTTCACAGTGGCTCGCAACTGATCAGCAGTGCCTGACAAGTCCACCAATCTAATCCTAAAATGCCATCTGTTAAGAAATCTGACACTGTTCTGATGGGCTTAGCTTTATCAGTAGAAGGAACATTTTTAGCTTTGTGTAGTTTTACATGGTTACGACTCCGACATAGTGGTTTCTTTCTGAGCAGCAGTCAGAATTCTTCACTGAAACCAAACAAACAAACAGAGTAGTCTGGCTTCTGTCTGCTGCAAGTAAGACAATGGACATGTTCAAATTACAGGCGGGAAAAATTGCATAATTTGGAACAAAATAACACTTTTAAATGAAAGTAAAACATATAAATGTGACTTAACCCAGACCAATTTGCCAACATATCGCATTTGGCAGCAAATCTTTCCTACAAACTGCTCATGAAGACTAAAAAAAAAAGAAAGTCACTGCAAAGCAAGGCTCAGAAACTGAGGAGGTAATATCACTAATAAAGGCAGTGAGACTGAAGTACTTAACTTATTTCTGCTAAGCTCATTAATTCAGTCGGTTTTGGATCAAAACAAAACAAACAAAATGGGAAAAATGAAAAGAATCAATTTTATCCAACAACTGATTATTTCAAGCCAATGTTTAGAAGAAAACTTGTGTTAAAACTGGACATTATTTCAAAACGGAGAATAATTTTCATCCAGAGAAAGAAAACAGCTTTGGACTTTCTTTCTCTTATCACAGCTTTGGTTTGAACTCTTGTCATTAAAACTACATTTCTACCACTCATAAATCACTATCTTGGTCCCTATACCAGAGTCCCAATCCAGTGCCTGTAATTAACTGGTCCTTATCAATTAATGAGCAAATGCAGCAGCTACACTAAATGAGTTTTGTGGTCTCTGCTGTACTTGATCCATCACAAAAAGCCTTAAAAACAGAAGGTCTGAGATGCTGCACAGTGAAAACACGATGTGACTGAGTGGTGGGATCTCCGTTCCTCGATGTTATTCCACACATGGCGCTGCTTCCTGGGATGTGAGAACATATTAGCCTGAGGCAGCAGAAGTCCATGTCGGATGGTGCCGATCTACTTGCTGTGGAGACCCCGGTGCAAGATAAGACGCTTTCTTGTTAAACTAGCTCCGCAGGTTAAGAGGCAACGAGGGAAACAGCTCAGCTCAAAGTCCTGTTATTGCAGTCTGAGAAAGAGGGAGGAAACTAGGAGGGGAGGAGTCTCACCATTTTCCCCCTCTTATAGCAGGATCTTGACCCCTCCCTGAGGAGAGTGGGGACCCTGTGAGAGCCCTCTTGGAGGAGCTGGTCCAAACTCTAACCGCTTCACCAAACTGAAAGTCAAAGATAAAGCGGATACGGACATGAGCACATCCCCACATAATTAAAATCAAATAATGTTTGCGTGTTCTTCGTCCTCACCTGTCGTACTGAGGGGGGCTGAAACTGCTGGCCTGGACCTCAGGAGCTGCTTCTGAAGCTGGAGAACTACCAGGTCCAGGTAGGAGTGCCGGCCTACTCTCAGTGGTGTCGTATACAAAGTCTCGACAAGATGCTAGCTTCGACTCCAAATTCTGACAGGGATAACACATAAAGTCTGCTCAAACGTGCAAAACCAACACTTGGATTTGAATATAATTATTTTAAAAAGTCTTACCCCAACTTTTCTCAGCAGCTCGCCCACAATGTTTAGGGCAGATATTCTAGCAGATGTAGTGAGAGGAGTCCCCGTTAGCCCATCACCTGAAACAAAACGGACAGCATAAGGTAAGTACACAGTATAAAAAACGAGATTGCAAATAACCACCTTAGTTGTTAAAGTTAACTACCTCGCCGGATACTGGAGCTAGGAGGCGTCATGTACGAGTTGATAGGTTTGGAGGGTGTGACTGGGACAGATGTGTTCGGCAGATCTGGACGATCTGTATCTTTGCCCAGACTGCTGGACGGTCGTCTCTCCTTCTGTCGTACAGCCAGCTCCTGGCGAAGGTCTGCCGCGAGCAAAACCAGATCAGAGTGGAAAATTGGAAAATTGTCCAAGTACCAAGATTCAATGGGAGAGGCTTAATAACAGATATAAAATCACAGCGACGGATTCTTAGCTGTTTGATACAAACACTTGAGTTGAATCAATTACAATGTCTCATCTAAAGAGCATTGATGTCAGGGTACTGTAACATGGCTGTGTTTAAATCATCAGAGAGGCTCAACAGTATCAGTTTAAAAAAACAGAATGATTAAAGTGATGAAAGAAGGATTGAGATTGTATTTATCCCTATAGGGAAACTATAATTACTGGACTTGTTGAAATAATCCATTATCGAAATTCACGAGTGAGGAGAAAGAGAAAATGGGCAGGTCCTGAAGCCACAGTCAGAGTCTTGTGTACCTCTTGCTTCGTCCTTGAGCCTCTGAACAGATTCAAGCAGGTTCTCTTTTTCGTCCAGCTCACTTTCCAGGAAAGCATTTCTCTCAATGACCTGGTTCATCCGTTGCTCAAAGTCCTCCAGAGACATGATGGTAGCCCTGACATGTGCAGAAGACAAATCCGCGCACATTAGCTTCATTGGTATTACACATATTAATGAATATACGTTATCAGTGTGTTCATATACATTAAAGTCAGAGCAAACCATGTCACACAATTCATACAAAAATTCTGTTTAAAATGCTTGTAAAATGTAAGAAATGTTTTGCCTTTATTTTCTATCTCTGCAGTGCCCATTGCTTTGAAATTTTCACCAGCTGCAAGGAAGTGAAGGAAGTAAATACTTTCTTTAATACTTAATTTTAGGGCAAGACAATGTAGCATAAATCATTACAATGCAATGTAACAAAACAAAAAAATGTCAATTAATACCAAAGAAAGGGGATAAAAAGCAATCTGCTAAATAATGACATAAGACCTCTTAGTTACTGACCTCTTAGTCCGTTCTAGGTCATCATTTGATTGCTCCAACTCCCTGATGTATTTCTGCAGATGATCTCTAACTGCTTTGGTCTCTGCCAGATCTGCTTCTAGCGTTGAGATGTGTCTGAAAGCGTCGGAATGCTGGGCCTCAAATTTCTCCTGCGAACAGCACACAAATCAGCTCACACCAACACTGCAGATGCTCCAAGGTCATGGCAGGTCAATGCAGCTACCATCACGTTTTATAAGATGACAAGTGGGGTTTATTTTTAGACTAACCCACACATTTAATGATTTACTGAGACACATATCTTCCAGAACTCTGTCTTTGCCCCTTAAAATCTTTGCTATGCAAATTCCTGCCCTCACTAGTATGTCTATTAATACTTCCCTCCCCATGGAATAACAAAAACAGCAGTCAGCTGCTTTATAGTATAGCAGGATTTTCGAAGAAATCTAAGATATACATAATTTGGGTTAGCTGTATGTGTATAACTGCAGCTATCAGCTATAGGCCCACCCATTATTTTATACATCAAAAGGTGCCCTACCTTTATAGTTTCCAGTTCCAGCCGAAGTCTGTTGTTATCCAGCAGCAGGTCTTTGTTTCGACCCTCACATTGTTTCAGCTCTGCTTCCAGTTCTGCTTCATAATCTCGACTCATCTGCTGGAATTCCTGTAGCTCTTCCTGAGACTCCTCTGCCCTGGAGACAACAGTATCATTAGCACATTTATAACATGGCTGTGGCCATAAATTGTAATTTTATTTATTTGAAAAGGGAGCTGGTTGAGAACTAAAATGTCATGAATGAATAGTTACCTTTGCTGATGTCTCTGTGCCTGCTCTTTCCAGAACCCCAGCTCCTCCTCTAGAGATGCAAATGAATGCGCTGCTGGCTCCACCATTTTTGCTGCTCTGAATAAGGATGATGGGGAAGTACTTCAGATTAGAGCTTCTCATTCCTCCGTCATTTAACTCGAGGACAGATCCTCTCATTGAAATTCAAATCCCACAACCGTTAGCCAACGCCGACCGGGTTAGCTCATACAAATCAACCCAGTGTAGAGTTTATTTAACCAAATAAACAAATTTTGGTTTGTTTCATTTTTTCCGTCTAGCAAATACAAAACGTGCAAAAATAGTTCGTGAAAGTTTAGTATTTAAGAGAACATTAGCAAGCCTTTAGCTTACCCAAAGCTAACCAAGATAGCTTAGCGGCTATATCGGAATTTACATTTACAAATCTAAGGTAATCTAGCGGAAAGGGAGACTCACCTTAAAAATAAAAGGGACTGTTACAACATAGTACAAGGAGGGGTGTATTTCGACGTTAGGGTAGATTTCCTGGACTCTGCGTAATAATGGGACTTGTAAAAACTAATCTCTTGCTACGTTAACACGACACTCGACTCACCAACCAAATACAAACGAACCTTGGCTTCTTGGATTCCATTGGACATTACCGATGACGTAGAGTAAATATTAACCAATCATATTCGCTAACACCAAATGACTTTGGGAAGGCGGAGCTTCAGACGGCGTCTCAGCTTTCTGTTGTGATCTGTTGTGACCGGTTGTGAAGGCTTGTTGTCACGCCGGAGAGAAACTGGTGGTGGGTACCCTGACTATCTTCTTAGTATTCTAACGAAAATCTATTAAATTAAAATATAAAAAAAAAAAACTTCAATCAATTCCCTATTATTATTATTATTATTATATTTATTATTATTATTGTGATTATTAATCATAAGAAGAAGAATTGAATGTCCACTTCGCAGGAACAGCCTAATTCAACCTCAAAGATTACTGATTCGAATGTAATGTAAATAGTAGGTAGTTATCATAACCTCATCAGATAGCAACATCTCCCCTTTATACCTAAGGCATGGCACCACACCACACACATAACATCTTAACAATGCATTTCAAAATCAAAAACAAATACTTTAATCCCAGTAGGAAATAAATGCATTACACTGCTCATTTAGAAAGGGAAAGCACACACATACAATTTATCCCAGTCATTGCACTTCCGCAAAGGTCATCACTCCTGCATAGGAATAATGGAGGCAGACAATGACCATTCATACCTACAACCAATTTTTCATCACAGAGCATGCTTCACACTACAGGTAATAACTCGCATAAAAGGTAGAAAAATTAAAGGTAGTGGGGATTCCCATGCAACCAGTAACAGATCATGCCAACTGCACATAGGGAGGCACCAGCTGACAAGCAGGCTCCTTTTTGTTCTTTTCTGTTTCCTTCTTCTTCTCTTCTGCTGTACCACCATGCAGTCCCTTGAATGTAAATGTTGATGTTTGTTTCGGATGGACTACTTGTCATAATTTCCTTCATATTCAAACAAGTTAGCCAAGTTTTACTGTATAAGTTGTTCCATCCTTGGAGGTAGGCTGTTCATTAAACTGTTTTCAGAGCAAATAGTGTGGCTTACTTGTACTGAAAGGCAATAGAGAGCCAAACACAAACATAAGCAACTTTTTTTATAAGATTAAAAATCAAAATCCCATATAATCATAGTAAACTCCTTGCTCATAAAAAATATAATGTTTACAGATTGCGTTAGATCCAACACATTTGTCTTCAGATTTATCACATGTATCAGAAATAAGACCCCAGCGAGCTCTTGAGCCAAACTACAGACAGTGGGCACTATCTTCTGTTTTTATAGATTACAGTGTTGCTGGTCTATATAGTACATCCAGAGTTAGTACAGAGTAAGAGTTAGCTCAGATTTCTTCTTTTCCATCACAGCAGGACTTATCCTCACCACCTAAATGATAGAAGCGAAGCAGAGTTATACGTAGATCTAAAAAAACAAAACATGATCTCCTCTATTTGTCTCTAAAAGGAGATTTGGGCTATAAAATAAGCCAAGGTTAAATTCAGCTCATATCTACGTATTTTTATATCACACAGCATCTATAAGCAGATCAAATGTCCCTCCTTACCTCTGCTTAATCATTCACAGCCTTCTTTGTGTCTTTGTTGCTCTTGCGTGAGCAGGTCTTCTGACTATCCAACACATCGGTCTTCACCTGACCCAGAGTTTGGAGCAAGCACATGGTGTCAAACCCCTCTCCGCCTGCCTGCTGTAACAACTCCAGCACCTGTTAATGAGAAATATAAAAATATCATCAGGAAAAAAAGAAATGTGACTGAACTGGACCCAAAGTGTTTTTGTTGAGGCCTGACCTGCAGACACTTATACGACTTCAGTTCGCTCAGGTTCTCTCGCAGGAACAGCAAATAAATACTGAGATCGTTGTAAACGGGTGTGACCACACCCAAAGCACCGAACCCAGGCAGCATTTCATACGGCCGAAGGAAGCTGGAGCTCTGCCTCGCTGGTCCCAGAGCGGCGTACACCACCAGCGGAGTGAGGAGCACGTACACACCCAGGTTGATGTAGCTGAGCAGCCTGAAGACACCCACTGCCACCAGCTTGCACTGGACGGCGGACGGCACCATGCTGTCGTTCTTCAGCACGCCGGTCCGCAGGTCGCATGGAAACTCGTCGGTGAGAGAAGCCAGCAGGATGTAGTAGGCGAGGAAGAGGCTCGCCAGAAGGAGGGTCAGCAGTGTCAGACCGCGGCAGGCCATGTACTTAACCACAAGGCTGCGAGAGAAGCGCTTCGTCTTCAGATACTGCTCCACTAAAGGGTATTTAAAGCAGCCCTCGGTCAGTTCTAAGGCAGTGCTGCAGAAAAATAAACATAAAACAAGAGGTTACATTTTGTTTATTATAGTATGTACAAATAAAACGAGTAGATTCTAATTTAACTATACATATACTCAATTTTACACCATTTCCCATATTTAAATGGAATATATCTTTCTCTTTTACATGACTCTTTACAATTAATCCTAGCATTACCAACAGGATGGAGTAAAAGCTTGCATTGCTGACTAGCACCATATCTTCTACATGTCAAAAGATCAATTCCTGGGGTATCCACATAATTGTAAGAATATATAAAACCTATATTTATCAAATAGATTTGGAATTCTTATCATGGCTGTCAAAATTAAACATTTTAACCTTAATGCTTAAATCCACATTGATCTTCCTTATTTATGTAGATAGACCGTTTTCAAGCTTTATATTTAGAGGATCCTGCAGGACGACCCATTTGATTCATGATGAATAATTGAAGGGAGGGTCACAAACACTAATATTTGTCATCTTGGGGGTCGTGGCTCAAAAAGTTTGGGAACCAATGTTCTACATCACTACCACTGAGGATAACTAAGACTAAGGAAGGCAAACTGTGCTCCTCTGCAGATGCAACATGATGCTGTTTTCAACTGTAAGGATCCTCTGTGTGAATAAAAATGTTACTTTGTGTCATTTATTATTATTACTGTATTTGGAAAAGGTAGCACATATAGAAACAAAGCAGAATTATTCATAGCCACTTTACATTTCTGTAGTTCTTTTCCACTCCTCCACACCTAATGTTCCAGGAAGTGAACACAAAAATGTGCACTATTACTGGTTTATCCCGCCGTCTTATAGCTGTGACTATGCTGTTGAAGATAAATTCTTATATCAGGGTTGTTTTTCCTCATTCTTTCTTTCATTTGGGTCACAATGGCCGCTCATTTTCTCTTTCACATCCTTCTGTCTTACTTAAGATTACTAAATTCCTACATTTGTTGCGTCAGATTTCTTTTTTTTTTTCAGAATTCGCAACAAACTTACTTAGAAATTCCTGGGATTTACCTTTGGGTGTCTTCGGATGCATCCTTGCCATCTAACGAAGCCAGGTTCTTGGCTAGTTTAATGGCCCGATTGTAAAAACGGTCCAGCTCCTCCATGATGAAACTGAGGTCAGAGGAGAGGTGCGGAGCGGCAGTGAAACGCCACAGCAAGGCAGGGATGTACATGAGGATGGCCAAAGAGAGCAGGATGTATGGAAAGAACTGAAAGGAGAGAAAACAAAACAATCTGTTAAAGTCTGAACCCAACCTCTGATTTGTAGAAATAATTTATTATTATACTGAAACAAACCATATCTAAAGCATTAATCTTAGAGTTTTGTCAAGAAATCTGCATGTAGTATTTCAGTTTTGTTCATCCATCAAGTCTCTAAACCAGTATTATCCCATTTAGGAGGAAGGCTGTAGTATTCCAGCATCAATCAGGCTGCTCACACTAACTCTCAGTTTAAACTTCCCGAGCATGGATGGTGAGAGAACCTGGAATACCCTCAGAGAGTCCAGACATGCATATGAAGGATCTCAGCTGAGACTCGACCCAGTAACCTTCACGTTCGTTTGAATGTGGAGAAAGAAATCTTTCAAACCTTATATACTTTTAGGTGGCTTTGCATTCACTTCTAGTCTTATTTTGAACTCATTCACAACTCAGAAAATTCGAATTTCCTGAAAAAATTAGAGTATGCTGTAACTTCAAAGATTAAACGTGTCGTACACACAGACAAATAGTATGCAAATCAATACATTTCAGCTTTATTTGTTTATAGTTTGCTTATTAGGATTTGCATCTTCAGAAAACCTCTATTTAAAAAACTAAAAAATTAGAATATTGCTTGAAATCAATAAAAAAATATATCTTAAATATAAAATTGTAGGCCTCAGAAAGTAAACTCTTGCACCTGTACTTAGTACATAAAATGTGTTGGTTTCACCTTTTATATTGGATTGCCTGAATAAAACAACTTTTCCAGCATATTCTAATTTTACAAGTAGTACCTGTGTTCCCAGTTTGTGTTTCTTTGCCTCACAGCTGTTTCGTGTTGAGTTGAAACCTGCCTACCATCCACACCTGGCTGAAATCAGCCATCACTCACTGCACACATTATCCGCAGTTTGTGCTTCTCTTCTCCTCACATAGAAGAGAATCATTCGCTCCAAGTTGGTGCCTTGAGAGGAAGAGTTTAAGTTGCTCAGGGTCTTGCTCATGAGTTGGCCGGTGCAGAGTGAAAGACTGGCATCACAAGCCTCCCCAGTGTTACTCCATTCTGCCATGGTGAGGAAAAGCTTAGCCAAAAAATAAAGCTAGAGATTTAATAACTAATCTGATTTCCCATATTCATGAGCTGTAGGCTTGTAACAAACACAAGAAACAGTAAATGGTAAAGGATCAGGAGCTACCTGCACCTCCACACTGAAAGGGGCCATCTGGGAAGCCACCACTATCAAGACTGTGTCCCTTTAACCCACATTTCTTTTAAATTCTTTTATCTATCTTATAAATGTAATCTAACAGATGTCTCTTAACAGATATATCTGGTATAAGCCTGTACCTTGTGTAGCCATAGCGGTGAGCTGTCAGCTTGTTGCTGCACTGCAGCCCAACAGAAAGAGTCCACATATGCAGCTTGTCTCCAGGAAAAGTTAGTGGGAGCGAAGCAGCTGATCTGGGTACCTGTGTAAGGAAAAAATGAAGATTAGGAAAGCAGGCATCATGATAATTCTGCAAACAGAGATGCAACATGAACGTTTGTCGGCCTCATTTGTTTCTGGGTTGCCTGTTTGTATCAGTAATTAAGCCGTCTCTAATTACAGTGAGGGTCCAATAGCAATTCAATAAAGCGTGCTCAAGCCACAGCTGACCCAGATCCTCAACAGAGAGTGTTATGAATGTAGGCTGATAAGGGGCTAATATACACAATGTGTCCCTGTCTAGTGAAGGTTTGGGAAATATACATAAACACATCAATGTTTAAGTTTTTCATTATCAACTAGTTTTGAGCTCATGTTGTGCATATACTGTATTACCACGTTTGTCTGCTACCATTCCCACCTCCCTGTCTCCTCACTCATCTGTGTCCAGTTTCTTCATTTGCCCCTCTGTTTATATCAATGACAAATACACTAAAGCTTTACCATAAACTTTACACCAGCGTGTGGCTGGTTCTTGTTTTCTTAGAGCAACTCACTTTAAGAAACTCAATGATTCATCCCATTTTATCAGCACAGACATTTTTAGAAAATAAAAGTGAAACCTATTCCTGATGTCTGCCACATTTTAACTAATCTGTAATGTAGCCTATCATTGGGTTAAACTTTTTATTTCAGCAGAAATTTAAAAAATTTGTTTCTCTATAATTCTTTTTTTTCTGATCAAATTTTTTAATTTTATTTTTTCTAATAAATTGAATGACTCAATGTAAACAAAATACAGCACATATGTTTCTCTATAATTCTATATTTAATAGCCTACTTCATGCTCATCCTCGCCTGTATGATGGATGAAATTCCCTTGTGTACAAAAGAAGAACCCCCCAAAAAGCACAATAATTTTTGCAATCTAGTTTGTGTGATGTCTTCTGCACAACAACTCCACATGTCACCATCTCAGCTGTGAGGAGACGCGTTTTTATAATCATCAGCAGCTGCGCTATGCATCATGCCAGGGCGTGAAAAGGGTGGAGACTAAAACCACACCTTCCCGACTTTTCACACCTCCCTATTCCCGTGGATAATACCACACTGCTTCGCCTTCCACTGCATGTAAGTCCGAATTAAACTGAGTTGGATCGGGCTTTCCCGCATTTCTCCGCATGATGGGACCGAAGACGCTCGGAATTCAACTCACCCACTGACACCTCTTGAGCAAAAGCGAGCGAGATGAGAAACAAAGGTAGTCCCACCGCCACAAACGTGACTATTTTGTCCACCGCTCGCTCCAGACGCACCCCTTTATACTTCGCTTCCGTGGCATCCTTTAGCAAAAAATCGGAAAAGACATACTCCGTGGCAACGGAGGCTATCGCCATGACGCACGGGAACAAAAAATCGGCTGAAGCCGAATTGATAAGAGGCACCCCCTTTTGTTTCTTCTTCTTTTTCAATTAACTGAGAGCGAACTATTTCTGAGATAAAATAGGTTTCCAGAGAGTCTCTGCAGCATAAATGTTGATGATAAACGAAACGCAGGGGTGGTAATATTGTTTGCCTTCCTCTGTTGACAACGACGGGATTATCGTTGCACCTGCTGTCCCGTTACTGAACCCAGACATCCGCGGGGTGTGGGTGCTGGAAGCCTGCCAACCGCTAGAGGGCGCTGCGTATCTGTGCAGAGCCCCTGTTAAAACTGCGGGATAAATTATGTATTTCAAGCTTTGTATTTTTATGCTGTCAACCAAGGATACTTTTAACTTTTCTTGTTTGTAGATTAGTTTAACTCTCAACTTAACCTTGTATAATAAACTGTTCCAGAAAAGGACGCAGCATAAAACGTAAATCTAAACGCAACGGAATACAATTGTTTACAAATCTCACCAGTCCATATTTTGTTCCCAGTAGGACACAGATAACAAATAAGATGCTGATACTGAGACATTGTGACATTTCATGGAAAATATTAGCTCTGTTTTTCTATTTAATTGCAGCAAAACACGTGAAAAGTTTGAATGGGAAGGATGATATAGTACATCCTCTTGTTTAAACAACTGGCTGTTAACATCTGGGATGTGACTAGAACAGGTTCATTTTGATGTATCTGACCACAGAGAAGTTTTTTTTTTAACTTTTAAACTGCATTTGGTTTGCACAGTTAACTCGCACATCTGTGTCGACTAGTGTACCTTCCTTAGCCTGTGTATGGACTGATGCCTACTATTGATACTGTTTTAATACTTTTAGTGCTGCCTGAGGACCCCAAAGTTCACTAGCATCCAGTTTTGAATTTGTCTTGGCCCATAGTTTATATCCCTCCAGATTCTCTAGACCTTTTTTGTTATCTATAGACTAAAGATGGTAGGATCTTTTAAAAAAACTTTGAGTCAACATATGACTAGATATGTGCTTTCTTTCTTTTTTTCTCTGCTTAAGACTCACTGATTAAGTAGTTTTCTTATGGCTACACCGCTATTTACTCTTTATCCAATTAGCTGCCTTCACATTGTGCTGTGGAAATGCTCTTACTTTCACTATTAAACATAGCCATGAGTTCTTCTGTTGTTCTTCTCCAATTTGATTTAACTAAATGTTTAAGTGATTATCGATAACGATCATTCAGTTTTTTTCCCAAACCTTTCCTGCTTGAAGACAATTGTTTCCCTCAGTGTTTAATAATGTGGACAGTTCTTATCCCAAATTTAGTCGTGTCTGCATCTCCTCAGATATTTTCCATCCATTATGCCAATAATTTGTTCTTTCTTAAACAAACACCTTTTTAACAGCCACAGGATGTCTTGGATGACAAGGTTGTTTAAGAAATGAGAAACCATTGCATCACGTGGGGTTGAATAACTTGTTTCAAGTTATTCAACTCCAGCTCTAGGGGTTGAAAAATAATAAGCCATGAAGTTATTATCCAATAGCAGGCTCATTCTTGTTTGTTTATTAAATTCAGGTGACTTTTCTTTTTGGCCAGGCATTGTATAAATTAATGAGGGGGTGTTTTTACATAGCACTGTATGTTGACATTTGTAGAATAGATAAGTCTGAAATGTAATTTGTCAAAGACTAGGATATCCTAGTGCATAATGTTAATTACAAAAAACTTAAATCTTTAAAACCAAATAAAGCTAGGATAGAAAAATTGACAATCACTTACATGTTCAATCAGAATTGTCAAATGCAATTGCTTTTTAATGGGCAGTGCAAATTATACAGTATTTTGGAAACTTTCATTATAAATGTTTTTTGTTGATGTTAAAAAAGAAGAAAAGTCTACCAAACAGGATGGTTTATGTGGTCTTTGACATGCATTATAATATCAAAATGCAACATAAAAGGGTCTGAAACAAGAGAAAATATTTTTTTTGGTTACTATTATTTTTACTCTGTTTTTATTACGATATCACTATAACTAATCTGTGTGGACGTTACCCTGATCAATGTAACAGGGTTGTAATTACACATTTTGGTTGCATCATTCCCATTGCGTTTGCTGTTGCTACCCAAAACTAATTAAATAAACCATATCCCACTTAAAATTTGATTTAATTTTTTTTAAGTCAGTTACACACACACACGAAACATTTAAGAAAATAGCTGTTTGACCTCTTGTTACTGATGTGTTGTGGGGTTGAATTGTTGTAAACGGCATCATTTACGACAGTAAATGATACTTTCTGGCAGCAGTAGTGCCCGTTTCTAAGGAGACTGGTAGAGGGAACGGAGCTTTGAGGAAGATGTGAAAGGGGAGACCTTCGCAGGTAGATTGATAGCTAAATGACTAACCAGTGTAAAATTGTCTCGTTTCCATGAAATAATGTTTAGCCGTAAATATATTTAATGCCTGCGTAAGATGGCTGTTACGCATGTTTGTTTGTGAATGGGTGCTGTAGCTAAAGGAATAGTATTGTTAGCCAAAAAAAGCTACAAGCAGATTATGCTAACTTTGTTAAAGGGCTCGCTCATTATGATTAGCAGACTAGTAAGTTAACTGAGCAAGTCAGAGCCGATATGCAGTAAATTTGATCAAAAACCAACAACGTTAGCTAGCTGGTGGCTAACTTGATATCAAGTGTTTGTTTTCATGTCTTGCTTCGGTGAAACCTAGCCTAGCTTAATAACATCAGTCCAAGTTGCTTGCTCGTAAACACGTTCAGCATCGAAAATCATTTTATTGATTTAAAGTTGGCCAAGGCGCTGTTATGTTAGACACACCTTTACCCTCTGTGTTATAAAACAAGTCAGTAAGAGCTTCAATCACACCCTTTTTTTCAGTGGAAGAACTAAAGTTAACCTGTAGCTCTTTACTTTTGTACAGGAAAGTATGAGAGAGGCGAGAGATGAAGGTATGGTGAAAGACCCCTGTGGTTTGTATGATGGAAGGACTGGGAAAGGAGAACTCCATATGCAGCTCCAGACCTATCCCATGGCTCAGTAACCCCCAAACAGAGGCCTCGACCCTGCTATGGAAACTCAAAGACTGCTTCTCCTCAAACGACACCACCTCAGCTCACAAGACCAGTAAAGGAGTAGGTATTCAATCATTTGTAAACATATATAAATTATCTTTACACACATTTAGGGTACTGAGATGGGAGAGTTTGAGCAAGTAGAAAATGTGGGTAATTCAGATACATTCTTTGAGCATTTGTGTAAAAAGTTTGTTAAAAGTTCCCTGGTCCATTATCTTTACACTTTTTTTGATGTACAAATACCACTAAAAGTTTCCCTCTTGTGAACTTATATGAAGCCTTATTTTTGTAGTGTATTGAAATGATAGAATATTATGGTGGAAATGCAAAATCATGAGAATATTTTTTTATAAAATATAGTTGGCAGTAATGATAAGTAATGGGACTGTTCATTCAAAGACATTTGCATATAATAGGCTCCTCTGAACACTGAAAACTACTTAGAATAGCATGTGATGGGAAGTTGTTTGGATGTAGTGCTATCATGTGTCTTACTGATCTGATCACAGGAAGACGAAACTAAACATAAGTTGATGCACTCAGGATGAGGAAATTAAATGTGGAGAAAGGCCATTAGATTGAACAATGCAGGAAATGAAGATCAAATAAATTTAATAAAAGATCTAGAATTTCCATATTTAATTACTCCACAAATAAATTACAAAGTAAGAAATAAGTAGCTTCCAAATAAAAGGATTTTTTACAGAAAGAGATGGGGTATGATTTAAGAGGGAAATTGAATTTAAAAAATGCAGTGTATCAAAACAACAAGCGTACATGTGTCATTATTGGCTGGAGAATGATGAAACAGTTAAACAGATCCACTAAACGAAGTAAAAACATCTACATGAAATCCAAGTAGTTGCATAACTAAAAGCTGGAAGAACATCGGTTTAAAACAGGATGTGATGCTGGTATTTAAAGACAAAAATATTGTGGAGTTTTGTTTTCTTAGTTTTAGGATATATTTGCCCCCTTTCTATTGTGATGTAGTGTGGTTTAGAGATGGAGTGTTAAATTGCATTGTTAAGAAAAAACATCCTTTATGGAGATGTAAATATTAATGCGTTGATGACACAGCATATTTGAAATAAACTACCGAAGATGCATCATACTGAAATATGTAAATATTTTCTTCCTACTCTGCAACATTTAAAACTTACCTGTGCTGTTTTTCCTCTGCTAGTTCCTCCTTAGAAGAACCGTTTACTTTTCTGTACTTTGTTTTATGCATCATGTGGTGGCTCTTTACTTTTTTGCGGCTCATCTGACTGATGTGAAGCTATTTAAAATCTTTGACCAGAGTTTTTTTTTTTTTTTTTTCAAAAAATCCACCAGACTAACGCTTTTGTTTTGGTGTTTTTTGTTTGTGGCATGTTTTAGAACAATTACATGGACAACAGGACAACAGTACTGGAGTTAAAGGATGTCCCTCCTCCTCTTCACCACACCTCCCCCTCCCAGCTTTCCCAGCCCTTCTCCATTGCCCCTCTCCCTCTGCCTCCTCCCTGCTTGCCGCCTCCTCCTCCGCCTCCGCTTTCGCAAGACTCCAACCAACAACAGCCAGTAGGGGCTCGCCCCAAAGTAAGCATTTGCACCCACTGTGACTACTGCAGCACCGATGGCTATGGGTTGCTGGGTGAAAGAGGTGTTGGGAGCAGTAGCGGCATTGCTGGCCTTGTTCCCCATCGTACAGCCCCAGGCTCTCTGGGTCCACCCATCAGTGGCAGCAACAGCAGCAGGTCTGGGCCTTGCTCTGTAGCCTCATCTGCTCATCAGTTTAAACGTAGCCTAAGCTTTGGCGGTGGACTTGATATTTCCGATTCCCTGCTCGGTCTCGGTTGCAAACCTTGCCTGCCTTCTTCTGTTGCTACCTCTCAGCCTCTTTCATCCCAACCCTACCATCCCTGCTGCCCAGGACATCTCCAAACCTGCCCCGTCGGGCCTCTTCCATGCAGTCAGCCCAGCATCTTTCCATCTCCGCCTTCCCTGGCTTCCTCTGTTTCCCCTTCTCTACCTGCACCCTTGCATGGCTCTTGCACGGTCTCTTCTGGTTTTTATACCTGTGGTGTGGACTGCAACCCATCACCCAGAAGATCCCAGGGAAACTTGCACAGTGATCACCCAACTACCAGCAGTATTGCTACTTCAACCACCCCAGCACACCTTTGCTCTAATCCTTTGCACCTGAATGTAGAACGCACGGTTTGTGTGAAGGGGGCACACTACTGCCAGGAATGCTCTTTGAAGGTTGGTGGAGTTTTTCATTCAGTGTTTTTCTCAGTATTTTCTATCTGCATCTTAAATGTTTGAAAAACTGATGTCCGAAAATTAGAATATGCTGAATAAGTGCATGCATTTTTGTAACTTCACTTCACAGATGAACTGTGTGTATACCTGCATATCATCTGTGAAGTTATATTTACAAAAATGCAGACACTTACTCAGAATATTCTAATTTTCCAAGTAGTACCTTATCCTCAAACATTAAATGTACACAGATAGACAGTATGCAAATAAATATAGTCCCACTTCTATTTATATTTAGCTGATTTAGGATTTGAAGCTTCAGCAAACCTCAAGTAAAAAAAACTCTGAAAATTTGGGTATTTATTGAAATCAATTTAAAAAAAATTTAAATTCAAAATTGTCAGGCCTCTAAAAGTAAACTCTTGGATCTGTACTTAGTACATAAAATATGTTGGGTTCACTTTTTATGCTGAATTGCCTAAATAAAACAACTTTTCCAGCATATTCTAATTTTCCAGGTAGCACCTTTAGATTAATCCTGGTTTTTATAGTCGGGACACTACTTGTACATTTTCATGTTGCATAACATCCCCTGGTCTTTAAGCCGTTTTCCTTGTTTGCAGCCTGTGAATGGTCTGACTTCAGGGCCCGATAAGGCGTGGCCCAATGTTCCCATACCTCAGACTGCTTCTATCCCTGCTCCAATTTGTAATGGCTGTGGCACATCCTCCAATGGCAAAGTCATTCTGTCGTCCACCAACCTGGGAAAGACTGGGCTTAAATACGGTTAGCAAACTTCATAATAATTTTCTTTCAACACATCTTTGTGTTGAATTTTCAGTGATGATGTTAAGGTTCATCTGGTGTTTTTTAATATTATCAGGTTCTTCAGAGAGTAGTGGTCCTGAGAACATCCCGCCAGTAGGTGTGTTTTGGGACATAGAAAACTGCAATGTGCCCAGCGGTCGCTCTGCTGGAGCTGTGGTCCAGCGAATACGCAGCCGTTTCTTCCAAGGACACCGCGAAGCAGAATTCATTTGTGTCTGTGATATCAGCAAGGAGAGCAAAGCCGTCATCGAGGAGCTCAACAACTGCCAGGTATCAGGAAAAGTCTCGAACAAGATCTAAAAAGGGCTCAAATTTGGTTGAAGGACTTGTATTAATCCAATTAGTTTTGCATCAAATTAGTGTGCATTGTGGTTGAGAATCATAATAAATTGGTCTTTTGCATCAGGTCACTGTTGCACACATCAATGCCACATCCAAAAATGCTGCGGATGACAAGCTTCGTCAGAGCCTCCGGCGCTTCGCTGACACTCACGCCGCACCTGCAACGGTCGTTCTGGTCTCATGTGAGTTTCTAAGACAATCTACAGTCAACTGCAGCATTTATGTCTATGCTTAAAGTCCTATTTTGGTTTTTTCATTGCCCACAGCGGATGTGAATTTTGCGAGTGAGTTGAGTGACTTGCGCCATCGCCATGGTTTCCAGGTAGTTCTGGTGCACGGTAACCATACATCTTCAGCTCTCCTGCAGCATGCTCACCGCCAAGTAGCCTTTCAGGAGATCACGGCTGATCTGCCACCACGTATGCTTGTCAAAGCCCAGGTATGCAGCTCGGATGCTAATTTATTTATTTATTTAAACTTGTGTTGAGTTGAATAAGGTAAGTATTTACTGCTGCCCAGAGTAACAAACAGAATTTTGTAACATGGACTCTCCTTGAGTTTGAGGTAGTTTTTAGCTTTTAAATATATATTTTTTCTCATATTAATTTTCAAACACACAGTGCTGACAGTTTTCAGACCCTTTAAGTTTGTGTAATAAGGTAATCCTCTTTCTTCTTTTTTCGCCATAACTAATTAATCACAGTTTTGCACAATGGCAGAGCGAAAGGGCTTAATTTTCTATGCGGACATTTTTTGATGAAGCAAATGTAATGGCAAGAGTTTGAAAGCAAATCTGTTTTGAGTATTTACATATACCACAACAGAATTTAAGTTGTTTTTAGATGGAAATTAATCCTGAACTGAGCAGCTGTTAGCTTGGCTCATCTGTCAGACATCTTCTTTAAACTGGGAGCATGCTAAACCCTGCATACTGCAGCTAAGATACTCACTCCTCATGATTTATGCATCACTGATATAAACTAATTGCCAAATAATCTTACTTTATAATCAGATGAAAGAACTGTGCTTGGTTTGAGACTCATTAAGGTTCAGGTCACTTTGCAGGTCTCATTGATCTGTTGTTATTGGTTTTTTTCTCTGTTTTCATGTAACTACTTTTATTCATGATAATTATTACTAGGCCCATGCATCCCATGCGTAGTTGGGCAGTGAGATGAATGTTGGGCTTTTCTTTTCAGCTATCAGTAGAACAGTAAAAATATAAAACTTGCTTTTCTTGTTTTTTCATTGTGGAATACTGTATGTCAAATGATTTAATAGCTGACTTAAGAGTTTTCAGTTTTCAAAACACATTTTGGGGTCTGAAAACCTTTTTTATACATTTGTCAGCCCTGCTCCAGTTTGTTTTTTACGACTTTGTTTTAAGTGGAAGTAATACAAACCAGACAGGCGCGATGTCTCTTCCTCCCCTCCCTCAGCCCAGTTTCAACCTCCTCTATGTGCACAACCTCCCTGTCATCTGTGACAAGAGCCTGCGGAACGCAGTGAAGCTCAGGCTCCGCCGCCTTTCTGACAACTGTGGTGGCAAGGTGCTGGGCATGTCCCAGGGCACAGCAGTCCTCCGTTTTGGCAGCCCTGAGGCGGCGTCACGGGCCCGCAAGCGAATGGAAAATGAGGATGTGTTTGGCCACCGAATCAGCCTTTCCTTCACTCCGAGGCTCAAAGCCGACGCAAGTGCCGCGGCTGAGCTCCAGTCTCAGCCCCATTACTTGCCTCAGTCTCAACCCCAGACCTACCAAACCCAGGATTCAATGCTCATCCCTCCCCCGTCCATTCCCTGCTTCTCTTTTCTTCCCCTGGAGAAGCCCAGGTCACCCAGGAGGCCACGGCGGGCAACCCGCCCATGCCTTACCCCTGGCCAAGTGCCTGAGAGGCCCTACAGCCCCAAGAGGGGGTCCAGTGGGCCTCCCGGTGGTGCGCCAGCCAAGCCCCATCAGGTCAGCAGACTCATCCATGCCTGCTTCCCTTCAACCTCCGCTGCCCTCTGTCCTTGTCTGGGCTGCCATGTGAATCGCAGTATCCCCCCAATCCCCCCCCACACGAATCTCCCTCTAATTGCTGCTTTAACTAACAGCTTGCAACTACTTGCTTGCCTTCATTTGTCTGCCTGTGCTAGCATGTAGCATGTGTAATTGTTGCCCGTGCTTCATTAATCCCCTGCTGTCCTGCATGTTACTGGCCATTAATCATCAATGCATGAGTTGCTTTATAGCTTTTATGCTTTAATTTTTGTGTTTTTTTTGTCCAGTAATTCTGTGCTGACATCTTTCTGCTTTGTGAGTAGCCAGTACTTGTCCTATGTATGATTTATCCTTCCACTTAGTGTGGAAATTTGGTTTGTGATCATTTCAACCATGATGAAACTGATCGCTGAAAGCTGACGTGGTTTATTGCAAACCAAGGAAACCGGTCTTTAACTGTGGAGAAAACTGACCTATAAATCCATAAACTAGGCATGGGTATAAGTTTACTCTATTATCCCATATGATATATAAAAGTAAAACATTTTAAACCCTTTTACAGGTCAGTATTTCCCATTGACTTCAAACTTTGAACTGACTTTCATCCTACTCGGCTAACTCCTTTTCATTGCGAAAAACCTATAACATCTGTCTTGTTTTCATGTGCAGTTCTTACTAATCCTGTTTTCTTTGCTTCATTTGTGGAAAGCAGGTGAGTGTTATCCAGAAATATTAATATCTCATCCTTTCTTAAATCAGGAGCTGGTTAACACAGAGGGCAAGCCCAGATTGGCTCTACCGCAGCTGGACAAAGGGCGTGCTGCTTGCTTGCCATCCCACAGTAATAGTGAGCCGAGAGCACTGGAGTCCAAGGCTGGCCTCACCGGAGAATCCATGTACAGGAAGAGGTACACACGGGGGGATGTGGTTTCAGGAATGCCTGATAATGACATTAAAAATTTGCTTCATATCTTCTTTTCTTGTCAAGTAAAGATTTAACTTAAACAAACTGGGGGGTAACAGTGTTTCTACCATAGTTAAATAATCAATTTTTAAAAGATTTTTTTACCCTTTAAAGCTCTGCTAGTGCACCCATGGCCCTGAGAGTTATCTCTTATTTTCCCAATAATTTCTCCAAAATGGTAATGTGTAACTTTGTAGGGCAGTTTGGGATTGATAAGTTACCTTTTTAGATGATCTACTAAAGTTCTCCAGGCGTTTGTTCTCAGACTATTAAGTAAAACCTTTGCAAATAATCTAAAATAACACCTAAAGTGCATTTTTGTGTTTAAAGAATATAACTCACCACGGTGATGCTAAGAGACCTGTATTTAGCCCAAATATTATTGTTATTTAGCCACTTCTGTCTGAAAAGAACAAAGATTAAGGTCTTCTATGTCTGGAATAAACTAACAGATGTTTTTCACTCAGTGGTGCCATAAACAATCTGGCATTGATTTTGTGAAAATATCAGCTACATGGTAGCAAAATAATTGAAAATGGCAAAGAAAACATTTAGAGGAAAAGGTTTAAGTATGTCAGTTTTTATGGTGTTTGCTTGTTCCAATGCCAAAAATTTTTTTTTTCCAGAAAGCAAAGACATGAGGGAAATATACACAGATGAGAAAAGGCTTGGGTCACTGTTGATCTGGGTGTTTATTTATAAAAAGTACTGTAATAAATTCTGTTTTGGATTTTTGGGTGACCTTATATGGTGCTTTATCTATTATTCCATTAAGTTTACATCATTTTAGCCTCATAATCTGACAAGTGAGCTTGTCCTGAAAAGAACGTTTTTATGTTGAAGCTTCAAAGAGTTGATGCAGTCTTGGGTTTTAAAAAAATAGCTTTAAGATTTAAGGGTTAAATAAAATTTAAGCTTTTTGGACAAATATGTTTAAATATTTAAGCAACATAACTTTGTTTTCACATATAAAAAATGCAACATTTTAAATCTTGTAAATCCTTCTCTCCCCTCCACCGCATCCTGTGCAGAAGGGAGTGCTCCAGTCCTCGGCATGTGACCGAGTCGCCTGCAGAGAGAGGAGATAACTCTGGGGACTTCCAGATTAGCACACCTTCAGCCTTCAGCAAGTTGAATCTGCACCGGAGCTTCAGTCCTCACGTTTTGTCTCAGGGCTCCTGGTCCTCCAGGTACCGATACCGATAACCTTTTCAAACATGCTTTTATTTACATGTTACGGCATTAACTGTGTGACATCTTCCATTCCTCCAACAACAGGAGTGCATCCCCCTGCCTGTCCAGCCGCTCCTCGCCTCTGCTCGCCACTCCTCGAAGCCCTTGTCCTGAGGGTCCTTCAGAGCCTTTCTCAGAGGGGGCAGAAGTCCAGGTGGCCAACTTGGACTACAGAATGTCTCGCATGGATCTGCAGCAAACACTGCAGGACACCTTCTCCCGATATGGACAGGTAACGCTGGCTGTGAGGACATCACACAGATAGAATGAAGACTGTTAATGTTGGCATCAATGGTTCTTTTTTTTTTCTCTCCCTTGTGGTCTGACTTGTTTTGTCTAGGTCAAAGGTGTGGAACTGAGCCCCCACACAGACTATCAGCTGAAGGCCACAGTTCAGATGCTTTCCCTGCAGCAGGCTATTGGCGCTGTTAGCGGCCTGCACCGCTATAAGATTGGAGGCAAACGTATTCAGGTGTCTCTGATCACTGGAGGCAACAACAAATCTCTCGCTTTGCTCAGGTGAATATATTAGTCATCGTTTTAAATTTCAGGACTTGTGTTTCAGCCATCTTTATTTAATTTAAGCTTTTTTTGTTTTTATTTTTACAGCACAGAGATCATCTGTATCCTTCAGGATGCTCCTGCCAATTGTCTTCCTCTATTCAAGTTCACAGAGATCTATGAGAAGAAGTCAGTACCTGTCTCAACTCTTTCTTCATGTTTTGCTTTTGGATTCTTACATCTACAAAATTATAAACTTTTTTTTTTTAATTTAACTTTTCTATTTTTCTCCTTATCCAGATATTCCCGTAAACTGCCAGTTGGTGACCTGTACAGGCTACCAGATCTGGTTTCGGTGCGGGAACAGGGAGGTTCAAAGATGGTTTGCCTCCTACCCAACGGCCAAATTCGTCAGAGTCCGCTGGGATCCTCTCAGTCACAGGAAGGCTCGTCCTCAGCAAGTGGGAGCCCGGTTGTGTTTGAGGAGCTTGAGTACCATGAGCCTGTTTGCAGACAACATTATGGACAGCAGGACTTCTGGTATAGAAACGTGCATGAAATGTACACAGTATGGATTTTCAGGCTGTCGCTTCTTAACACAAGATTGAGTTTTTTTTTTTCCTTTTGCAGTGAGGCTGACTTTGACCCAGACTCCTATAAAATCCCATTCGTCATTATGTCTCTGAGCACTTTGGCTTCTGAAGTCCATAGTCTGTTGCAATCACATGACGGCACCCTTCCACTTCTCAGGTAACAATTAGCTCTTTAATCTGTGTACAAGTTTGACAAAAATGGTAAAATCATTTATTTTCTACTAATATTTGCTCCTTTTTTAAAGTCTGTTTTTTTTTTTTTTAAATAGCTTCCCTGACTGCTATGCAGCTAAGTTCAGCCCTCTGAATCTTGGCAATGAGACACTGGAAGGTGGTGTTCCTCTAGAGCATCTCATTACCTGTATTCCCAGTATCACCATAGTCACAGCTCAGAATGGTTTCAAAGTCATCAAGTGGATCCACAACAAACCACCGGCACAAAACTCTGGTAGGAATATTCACAAGTATAACTTAAATGTTTATTGAGGTTAAATTTGTAAGTGTTTATTGGTGTTGCGTCTAAATGATTTTACCTGAAACTGTTTTCATGCAGAGCTGTGGATTCAGCGCTGCAAGAGTCCAGTTGGCAACCCCCAGCTCATCCAGTTCAGCAGAGAGATTATCGACCTGTTGAAGAGTCAGCCGTTTTGTATCATGCCCATCAGTAAATTCATACCTTCATATCACCACCACTTTGCCAAGCAGTGCCGCGTCTCTGACTACGGTTTCTCTAAGTTGCTGGAGCTTTTGGAAGCTGTGCCGCACGTGTTGCAGGTACTGCGCTGGCGCTCACCTTAGATAACCACTTCCGTATTGCATTCGTTCTTTTTCACCTTGGTTTGTTTTGAAATGATGAACAGATCTTGGGTATGGGCACCAAGCGTTTGCTGACCCTGACCCACCGAGCTCAAGTGAAGCGCTTCACCCAAGACCTGCTTAAACTGCTTAAGTTTCAAGCCAGCAAGCAAGTGGCCATCAATGACTTCATGCAGGCCTATCATTGGTCTGTAGACATTATTTCTCCATCTGTGAATTCCCTTCATGGGTATTTGATGTGAATTATCTAAGAACTGCTTTGTTTGTGTTACCAGGTGCTTTTCCAGGGACTGGAGGGTAACTGACTATGGCATATGTGACTTAATGGACCTACTGGCAGAGATCCCTGACACCACCATCACCATCACACACCACCCCACTGACACAGTCATTTCTGTTCCTAAGAGGGGTTAGTTCAGAAATATTAGTTGAAGTAATGGGTTTTTATTGTGAAAAGGGAATTGTAAATGTTTAAGGCTCCTCTAGTCTGTGAATATTAAGTTATTTGTCTTCTTAGGTCATATTTCTGCTCAAAGTTGCTTAAATAGATACTTTATTTAATTGAGCCCATTTTACAGTAATCGTATAATTTCATTTAAAGAAGTCATAATTGCGCTTCTTACATTAAAATGATCATTAAAGATAATTTCATATTTGCTAGAGCGCACTGTAGAGGAAATGGAGCGTACCAAGCAATTTGGGAAGGAAGTGGTGGATCTCCTCCGTCACCAGCCTCACTGTCGGATGCCCTTCAGTAAGTTCATCCCCTCTTACCACCACCACTTTGGTCGTCAGTGCAAGCTCAGCTACTACGGATTCACCAAGCTCGTGGAGCTCTTCGAAGCAATTCCTGACATCCTGATGGTAAGTCAGAAATTCTGCTTTGTGTTTAGGACATAAGGGAGTGTAGTGTAGTAACATCCAGTAAGAAGATGTATTTATTCATTTTTCCTTCTTATTTAAGTTATCTTATTGTGCTGTTTTTTTGGTTATTTTATCCATCCTAAGCTAATCTTATCTATCTAATGATGTGATAATGTAAATAATCAGAGGTGCACATAACTGGTCCTCCAGAGCTAGGGCCCTGCAACATCTAGATGTATTCTTCTCCAACACACCTGAATTATATGTATTTCTCGTTTACAGGCCTGCAGAGCTGATAGCATGCAGCACATTAGCTAATTTAGCCATTTGATTAAGATGTTTTGAAGAAATGCGTCTAAAAGTTGCAGGGAAGTAGCTCTTACCAATACCAGTACCAATTATGTGCACCTCTGTATATAATTGATCACAGGGGAAGGGTGTGGACAGTGTCCTTTCTGTGTAGAGTCTGCATGTTCTCTCCAGATATTTCAGCTTCTTCCCACCATCCATAGACGTGTGATAAGGAATTGATCACTCTAAATTTTCCCTAGCAGCATGTGTGAATGGTTTTGTCTCCCGTTGTCGGCCCTGTGATAGGAATATGTCCACTACGTACCCTGATGCTGCGCGTTACATGCAGTTATTACTATTTCCGTCTACCTTTTAATTCAGTTTTACCAGCAAATTACCGTTTTCTTCCTCAGGTGCTGGAATGCGGCGAGGAGAAGGTGTTGACTCTGACTGAGGTTGAACGTGTGAAGGCTCTGGCGGCTCAGCTGGTCAAGCTGCTCCGGGCTCAGAAGAACTTCAGTCTCTCCGTCAGCCAGCTGCTCCCCGAGTACAGCAAGACGTTCGGTTATGGTCTGCGCCTTCAGGACTACGATGCTGCCTCCCTGCCTGCGCTGCTGGCCAAACTCTGCCATGTTGTCAAGGTAAAGAGAGAAAAAGTTTCTAGCACTTGGTTGCCACAACAAACACCGAGGGTAACGGCCAAACTTAAATTTCACTGACTGAAAGGTATGACATTATGATTAAATTTACACAGTGACCACATTTACATGAGTTTTCATTCAGAATTAAAGTTAATTCCACTTTAAACAGATGAAAAATGACGATGTAAACACTTCATTCCTGATGCAAATGTTAATTCTGAATTAAACATAATTCCAAATGAAGTGCAGGGTTTATTCCATTTTTAATTCTGAATTAGTTACCAATCAGTACCGTTCCAAACCCCTAGATTTAAAGTGGAATTAAGAAAAAGAATTAATTCAGAATTAATATTTCCATGTAAACCCGAAGTAATTTTTGATTCTGAATTATTACCACCAAAATTATTAATCCCGAATTAATAATCATCATGTAACGGTAGTTATTATGTAAGGCAGGGGTGCTATCCTGCAGGGTTTAGTTTTCTCCGTGCTCCAACACCTGAATCAAATGTATCCAACAACTTGTCAACTTCACATGGACCTAGTATCAGTCAGGTGTGTTGGGGCAGGAAAACGGAAAACTCGCTGGAGTTTGACCCCCCGGATTTAAAGGAAGCTCTTTATGCAGCAAAGTTAGCATCAAGATGCAGGGATCAGCTAAGCAGGACCAGTTGCGTCCAAAGTGTGTCCATTTAAGGAAGCAGACACATTTTTCCAGCCCTGATATAAGTCAGACTTTTTGACATGAACTGTTAAACAAGAAATGATCAAAATCAAGTTTCTGTTCTGTCTCACGCTGAGCTGCTGGCTTGTCCTGAAGTGTCCACGGTTTCGTCTCCTCTCTCTCTGTGGGACACGATACCAGATAATTAGATAACTGTTCACTGTGTGCAGATCTGGGGACTGTAGATAATGCAGAAGAAATGATGTACGTAGTTCAAAGGTTTCAAAGTTGCCATCTCTTGTGCAATTTTTTAGTTTTGACATGTTTTTGCTGTATTAAAAGTTTTAATCAGTGAAAGAGATGAAGTCGATGCTGTACAGTGTGAGGTCAAACCTAAGATATGACTTAACAAACATCCATTTTATTATCATTTTCAAGGTGGTGGATGGCTCGGACAGTCGTGAAGTGCAGTTAATCAACAGGAAGTCTCTTCGGTTGCTAACCTCCCAGCTGCTGGCTCTGCTCATGTCCCAAGAAAACAGCCAAATCTCCAGGGGCATGAAGGTGGAAGAGCTGAGCCAGCATTACCTGGCTGCTCATGGAAACATCCTCAATCCATGTGAATACGGGTTCCTCTCCCTGAGCGAGCTGCTCAAGAGTCTCCCATATCTTGTTGAGGTTAGAAAATAATCTAATTAAGCTTGATTTTTCTTTTTAAACATGAGTTAATGCCTGTTACATTACCTTTTTTTGTTTTTCCCTCCTCCCTCTCACAGTTATTCTATGAAGGAAGTGATGAGAATGGTAAAGCTGACGGCGCTGCTGGTTGCTGTGATGTTGAACGGGTGAGGCTCACCAGGCTTTACCAGTTTGCCCGTAACATCCGTGCGCTGCTCCACACCTACCACTACAATCAGATCTTCCTGACGGAGTTCCAGGGTGCTTATAACAAGTTTACAGGCTGCAGCCTTGAACCACGCTCTTACGGATACATCAGCACTGATGAGCTGCTCAGTGCCATTCCACAGGTGGGACTTCAGCCATTGTAGAAAATATTGTGTTTCGTTTAGTTTCTTTTCACACATCATTCTGTTTTGTGATGTAGCGTATATAGTGGTCCCTCGTTAATCGTGGAAGATACTGCTGCGTTCTTGTCTCGGAGGTCGGACTCTGAACTGCGAATGATCTCACATCCAAGTTGAGAGCTTTCGGGTTGACCAAGTCGGAAAACTTGCAAAATTGTTGTTTCTCCTTATTTCAGTGACTAAACATGCAAATAGCTTCTAGTGTTAGCAGAAAGATCACAACCAACGCTTTTATTTAGCGTTTCAAACATGCATGCATTTTGTTAACATACTGTCTACATAGAAGTTACAAATCTCTACATTTAACTCTAATTTATGTACAGTTAAACAAGACCGTTTAAACATAAATCTGTTTATTTTTGGTTTCAGTCACCATTGATTTGTTGGGAAGCCATCTTTACGAGGTGAAGTCTTCTGACTTCTGACTTCGCAGAGCGTTCGGGTTGTATTTCCAACTCTGAACTTGGAAAATCCGACTTCCGAGGACAAATCGAACGCACCGTACGTTCTAAAAATAACCCGCAATAAGCGAAATTGGCAACGTAGTCAGCTTTATTTTTTGCAATTATTATAGACGTTTTAAGGCAATAAAACCCCTCACTATGCATTTATACACCTTTCTCAGACAGGCATTAACATTTTCACACTTTTCTCTTGTAAGCTTAACTCATCCATACTGTACAGGAGACACGGCTCAGAGGAGACTGATTGATAATGGTCTACTGTAAAGCCAATCAGTGTCCAGAAAACAATGCACTAAAAAAAAAAAAAATTAAGCTGCCAAAAGTGCATAAAAAAATCTGCGAGGCCGGGAAAGGTGAACTGCATTATAGCAAGGGACCACTGTGCACAAAACGATCCTTGCTTCATTCCAGTGTTTTTGTTTTGGGATGTGTTTTCAGGTGGTCTGGATCAAAGGGCATGGTCACAAGAGGATTATCGTTTTGAAGAACGATATGAAAGGTAAAAGCAACCCCCGTAACATTAATCTGTCGCTGCCTGCATCTGGTGCCCTCTGGTTTATACTCGTTCTGCTAAATAAGGGGGTGGTGGACTGTGGAAATACAACAGAGATTAAAGCATCCCGTCCCGAGTCAGACCTTAACTCTGCACTTCAATTTTATAAATAATGACCCCTGCTCAGGCTCTAGAGTTAAGTCTGTTCTGATTTTATATGCAATTAAATTTTTTTTTCTGTAATGCTCGGGTGTGCCTTACATAACTTACTGTATTCATATGTGGCTATGATCTGTTATCTCCACCAGCTGTGGAGTTAAATGAGCTAAATGAACAAGAACCTGGCTGAGAGTGAATATATTTAGTCCTCGGCTGTCTCCTGTCTGAGTGCCAATCCCAGCAATTACCAGCTGAGGGGCAGGGTGCACCGTGGACAGGTTACCCTCCTCCCCCTGCTGAAGAAACTATGTTATGCAAACTATAATAATATGGCCTTCTCATGTTTGTGTATTTAGCCAGAGCAGGCTCTTCAGTGTCCAGCAGCCCCCTGCCAGGAGACAACACGGAGAGCCCGAGAGACAGTCCTGTCAGCAGTGCAACGTCTGGAACCCAGAGTCCTGGTAATGCAGGTTTCACAAGTTTTCATACAGGTTGGATTTCATATCCGTGCAAGAATATCTCTATGCAGACGCTGCACAAGTACTTTATTTGTCTTCATAATGAATCTCAGTGAAGAAGATGTTTTTAAAAGATTCAGCTTGAAGCTGCTCCCTGCTCTTCATCCTCATATTTTTTCTGTTGGTCTTCTGTTTTAACAACCAGGGATTTTTTTTCCGTCTCCAGCTTCTTTAGTGGGGAAGGAAAATTCAGTAAATTTAGATTTTACAAGCCTTGGATGAGTGTCACTGCAGGGATAATTAGCTACGAAATGAGGACATGGCTGTTTACCTCCTTCAGCCATCGTACACCAACGGCAGCTTGTAGCAGCCGGGGAGGGGTGATAATCTTCAGCTGACGTGGGATTCCTTCAGCTTCTTTGACAAATCAGTAAAAACCGTGTACTGCAGGAACGGCATAACAGAAAACTTAAGCAACTTCAAACACTGCAGTTTCTCTTGAAACAGGAAACCAGCCACAACTATTGTCAGATTTACATCTGTGTCATAGAAAAAAGGAAAAATACAAAAGCTGCA
>JAVQJG010181967.1:0-13978 GCA_036024015.1 Craterocephalus amniculus
GGGGCCGAGAAAAAAATGTCCCAAACCGGGACCGAGAACAAAATGTCCCAAACCGGGACCAAGAACAAAATGTCCCAAACCGGGACGAGAAAACGAAATCTCCCCAACCGGGACCGAGAACAAAATGTCCCAAACCGGGACCGAGAACAAAATGTCCCAAACCGGGGCCGAGAATAAAATGTCCCCAACCGGGACCGAGAACAAAATGTCCCTAACCGGGACACACAAAATGTGAGAAATAGATGCTTAACTTTAGAAAGGATGTTTAATGTCCGGGCCCACTTAGCCACCACGTCCTTCATGGGGTTCGTACAGCGAGCCCACCTGGGCTTCACATTTGGGGTCCATGAAACTGCGACAACAAGGGACCTGCTTGGCCGGTCAAGCACACTTAGTTCCCACACTGCCCATACTTATGTACTTGTATGTTTGACTGATAAAAAACAAATAAAGTCAAAGCTGTTAACGCTGCTGAGGCAACATCACATCTTCTACCTCTTTAAACCATCTATCTATCTATTCAGTTTAATTTTAATTCTCTTTTTTTTTATTTGACTCATTTTTATGATGTAAAATGAAGGAAGAAGGCAGAATCGGCTCCATTTAAGACTGATGAAAAAGAAAACATCAGTATCCCTCCCAAAATATCCATATCGTTCAATCCATAATAATGGGATCTTTATCTCATTAGATAACAGATTATTCCAAATGCAGGGTTGCAAGGGGGGAGAGACTGTCCCAGCTGTCTCTGGTCCATCACAGGACCAACACAGACACACACATGCCGCCTCATCCTGGTGAGCCTGAAGTCAACCAAACATCTGGTCTTTGGACTGAGAACCAGAACATGCAGATTCCACAGAGGCTCCCCAAAAACGTCATGCTGTTTCTATAAGACGACAATAAAAAGGTTAAGAACGTACAATAATGAATGAAATGAGCTTTATTTGGTGTGTTTGTGGTTTACTGGGAGCAGTGCTGGTTTCCAGTCTAACAGCTGCAGGGATCGTTACAGAGTGAGTGGTCCGAGGTAACTCACCTACGCAGGAGTCTCTGTGCTCCTCAAACCCGGCTGAGCACACGCATCTCCCGATGGGCACCAGCCACTCGCCCTCCGCGCTGCAGTACATCTTGGGCGTGTCCCTCTCCTCGGCGTGGTCCACACACTGGCCCCTGACCTCCACCAGAGAGGACGAGTCGGCCCCCGTCACCACGTTGGTGAAAACCGCCAGGTTGCGGCTCACGCCCACGCAGCGTTTGTAGTACACGCGCACGGAGGTGAGGGCGATGCAGGCGCCGATGTCCTGGAAGGCCAGGTAGAAGCCCTGCCGGTTCAGGGGTCCCACACCTCGGACCTGTGACACAGGAGCACAATGTTTACTCGCCGCTCGCTGCCTTTCACATCCGGACAGTCACTTTTCACCCTGGAAGCTCGGAAAGCAGCTTCCTGACACAAAGAGACTGAACACAGGCTTCATTCCCCCTCTGAGCCGGGCCGGGTGCCGAGTCTTTCATCAAGCTTTCTGCTTCCAACAAACAGCCGAAAACTCAGATTTTACATTTTTATGGTTGTCATCACGCATCGCATCACAGCTGATTATATTGTTAGCACATTACGGATCCTTTATACATCATATTTATAAACTTCCTGTGGCAAAAGAGTGTTGTAGGTTCTCGGGTTTCTGGTGGCTCCAAGTTAAACTCCACAGGATGTCCTTCCATTTCCTTTTATGATCCTGCTCTTATGACAATTTTTACTGACTTCTATTTCATTATTTACTACTTTCATTTCATTAATCGGGGCTATGATTTAATGTAGTTCCAGTAAGGAAGATAAAAGTTTTGCTGAAACATTATGGCCCTTTAGGATTACATTTACAGCTAACAGCACATACAGTCACTGAAAAAATGATTGGCTTACCTTGTTTTCTTCAATTTCCTGCTCATTTTATCAAGAACTAACTCCTGTGTGTACCATGTGACTAAACCAGGCAGAAAAAAAACATTAGATGTGTAAAACGCTGGTTTTCGCAGCACGATGCCACCATAGCTACTGATGTATACAACTACATATCTAGATATCAGCATTATGTTTGTCCAAACAAATGTTCATTTACTTGTACCAGACATTTAAAATGAAGGAGAAAATGTGAAAAACAAAGGTGGTCTAACTGTATGCAAGTCATTTTCAGAATATAAAGCAGATTGAACACGGAAAGTAAAATATAAACACCACTTGCACACAGTAACACAATCATTCTTTCTGATCATTTCTATCATTTAACAAGAGTTTGTGCAAAACTTGAAGTGCTCATAAGAACACTAAACAGAGTGGGATTAATACTTGATGTGTACTCTACACACACACACACACACACACACAGCTGTGGTTATGCAGGTCGTTAAGTTAATAAATTCCAACCAATCATCAGTAGCTGATTCGTGTGACAGCTTCTTTGTTTTCTGCTGTAAGCAGGTTAAGCTAGTCCTGTACAGTATGCGTTTTGCTTGCATGGGGCCCCATGTGGGCCAGTTAATCACTGATATACATCTATTGCGGTTTCAAGCAATGAAGCAGAAGGATCATCTAAAGTAAACAATCATTAATTCAAAAAATGGTTGGCTAATTGTTTTTTACAAATTTTATTCTAATTCTTTAAACTGGAATAATCATGTCATTTGTTCTTAGCATTTGGACTCTTTTTACAAACAGGTTTCATTCACATGAGGCTCACCATTCCAGTTGTAACTTACCAGCTAAAGCTAACACATGAATGTTCAACACACGTTAGACACCGAGTTTTTTAAATCAACAGGAAGTGATGTCACCACGCATGAACAGACTCTGGGATGAATCATAAAATAGGCTGGTAAATGATGGGGATTCTTTGCTCTGCTGACACGTGTCACAGCAGGTAGTTACAGTATTCTGATTACTCCCAGGTATCTCATGCTGGTGATCAAATAAAGGGACTCAAAAAGGATTTAAAAAATCTTTAAGATGTGTGGTGTGTCTCTGCTATGTTTTGGTGTTTTTATGTTTGATCTACGGACATTTTTCCTGTGCAGCAGCTGCAGTGCACGACGTCCCAGGTGCTACTCGACAAGTGAAAAGTCAATTTATTTATCTCCTGGAAGTGTAGCCGTGCACTCTGGTGCTTTAAAAGCATGACAGTCTTGCTTTACATTATGTGCTCCGAAACACGCTCAAGCTAACGCGTTTCAGATTGAATTACTTTGTCAGCGCGCTAAAACTCAGCTTTACAGGACAAAGTTGGTGATTTCACTCTAATTGTCAAAAGATCCGTGAAGACAAGTAAGACGGAGACGTCTCCGTCTGCCCTTAAAATAAAACCTTCAGACTGTGTCTGGGAAAGCTGTAAATGTTATATTTGTTTGGGACTATTTTCAGAAGCACATTAATCCACATCTTATGATTAAGTGAGGAATTCTGGCAGCAGGACTGTGTGTGTGGGACTGAACAAAAATGAAATAGACACAAGGTGTGTTTGCAGAGGATGCAGCGCTACGCCTGACTGATGTGTTTTTAATAGCTTACGGACAACACCAGAGCTCCAAGCACCGAGGATCTCAGCACAATATATCAGGATTTTGATGGTTTCTGGTTGGATCAATTTATCTCTGTTTTTGGAATCTCTGCTTGTAGAGTATAAAAAAGAACATATGTGAAATTATACCAAGTTGGCTTTAATAAAGCAAGCATTATGAAAATATATAATGTTCAGCTTGTTCCTGGAAGTCCTTCATTTTATGCAATGAATACTGGTTGTTGAGCTACACTTCAGTGCAGAAGTCTACGAGCAAGCCCTCATTTCTTTATATGCCAAGAAAACAGGAAACAGATGCAGCTGTTTGTTGAAATATGAACATAGGATAGAATGAAAACAAAGTATATAAGCCAAAAACATTGTAAGGAACTCGAAAGTGAATATTTGATCTGAGCGTCTTTATTCTTTAACCCAGTTGGAACCATCCAAGCTGTTGGATCATTTCTTTTAGTAGCATTTATTTGCTCAGCGCTTTTCACACATAAAGTCATGAGATACCTCACATTAAAATCCATAAAAACATAAAAGCAGAGCATGAAATAAACTAAAACAAAGTTTCTATGACAGGATGTACGCCTACAACTCCAGCTAACCAGCTTGTTTCAAACTGTCTTAAACTGCTGAGACTGCAGCGTAGATCAGCCCTGGTTCTTAAAGTCCACTATCATGCAGGTGTTAGATATTACTGTTCTGCAACACACCTGAGTCAAACTAAATGGATCTCAGGCTTTGCACAAGCCAATAATTTGAGCGTGGTGTGTTGAAGCAGTAAAACATGGATAGTCTGCAGAGGACCTTAGGGACCAGAGACAGGGATCCCTGGTCTAGACTATGAGCAGATTTAATGCTGGAGGTCAAACACCTGAGTATTCAGGAATAACTCATCCATTGAGGACATTCTAAACTTCTTCTTCTTCTTCAGATGTTCCTGCCTGTTGATCCGTTCTCCGTCCAGAAGATCCAGCACTGTGTCCGTAACGTTGAGGTCCGGGGTTTGGGGAGGATCCGTCCCTCGGACCTGCTGACGCTGTTTTTCAGTCCAGGTCTTGTTTCATATTGCATACCTGTTTCCCTTCCTTACAGGTACAGTGTGTAACTACCTTGGCACTTCATTTGCAAAAATCAAGTTTTGGTTTGATTTATGTATCTTACCGAAGTTTGATCATAATCGTATGCAAATGAAATTGTTCTCATAGCTTAGAATGAGATGTTTATTAATACAAAGGTGGCTAGTTGTCCGAAATTACCAGCTCAATGCACCGTTTGGCAGGGATTGGCCAGAGTTTTTTCAAGTCTGCAGCTCCACGGAGGTCTGACTTTTTCGTTCCTTTTAATGAATACATAATGAATTGACTACTCTCAGGCTGAAAGGACCATTTCCCCCAGTATAACAAAAAGGTTTTCTGAACAGGATTACCAGCTATAGGTTTAAACAGATTACAAGAATGTCTGGCTGCTCAGAAAAGAAATATAAACAAATTAGAAGTGGATCAAGACTTGCAGAGGAATGAGGGGTGGGGGGTTATATTAAGAGTCACATCAACACCAGTGCAAATGTAACCCAGAGCTAACACGCAATAAACCAGTTTCTTCCACATCTTCATCTCTCTTCATCAACTAAAGCGACTTTCAACTTTCCAATATCAAATTTGAAGCTACAGTATTGTCAATATCAAAATATTTCCCAAGACAACACTGATATTTGTTAATGTGCATATCTGCAGAAAGAAAAAGAAAACAAAGAGCGTCCCCCAGGCTGCAGACCCCTCCAACCTACAGACGCTAAAGACTTCCCTGCAGCATCAGTGGAAGTTTTTATGCCGTTTGGAGTCGTAGTTCGTACCTCGGTGTTGAGTTTGAGTCTGCGGACCCCCAGGTCCACTCCTGTGAAGCTTTCATCAGCAGCGATCGTGTCGATCTTAATGAACTGGTTCTCCCGTATGGACGAGCCAGCCACTCTGTCCGACTCAAAGTAATACAGGTTGAAGGTTTCCTGCAGAACAAACAATGAGCAGTGAGTAGTGGTGCATATGTGTAGTGGTATTATATACTAAGTACTGCCTTAAAGTACCATTTATGACATGCACACACTGCATGTCAATTTTTTATGTGAGTAATCTTTTAAAAGTATGAGTAGCTGAATTACTAATGTCATTGTTCCATGTACAGTCATGTGAAGAAGACAGACGACCCTTCTTTAACTCTCAAGACAGAATAAACCATAGTGTCCACAGCAGGTCCTAAATTGAGGTCAGTACACCCTCAGATAAACATCTATACACATCAGATCGTCTCATTCATTCTTCAAGAGAAACTAAACCAAAATGCAGAAGCAGCGAGTGTAAAATGGAATCCATCCCATCAGCAGCAGCTGGAGACCACACTCAGACCACCTCCCCTCCAGCCCGTCGGTCTGGTATCATCGTTCTGATTGGTCTGTTACGAACATGTAAAATGCTAGATGAGGCCTGCAGAGTCTGAGATGCAGCTTTGGGGTCTTGATGATCTCTGGGCTTTGCAGGGTCTGATCTTATGCTCCACCTGTTGGGACGTCCCCTCCTGGACTCATTTAGCTCGTCATCATCTAGTTTCTCCTCCACTGAAAACTTCCTGATAGTTTGGGATGTGTGCCAGTAATTCTGTTAAATTTCCTGTGTGAAACGTTCTGTATCTGATTGTATTTGATTGATAGACACTCCAAAAAACAGTTAAAGCAATTGAAAATTTAGCCTTAATCTCACACTTTATTATCTTGTAAAAGGTCCGTGTGTGTAACAGTTACTGCTCTAAAGTCAGTTTTATCTGAACAGCTGATTAAGCAAAGTGAAGCTGCTTCATTCATTAAAAACCAGGAAGCTCTTTCAAACATGTTGCCACCAGATAAACATGATGCAGGGCACCATATTATTCATATATATACTGCACATGCAGACGGAAAAACAGTCCAACAGAAACTGTCATGAATTATTTTCCCGTTTCCATTTCAACATAACTCAATTATATTTTACTTGATTTATTAAAACATCTGTCCATCACCCAAAAGTACAACTTTTTAACAAACAATCAGGTCAGTTTCCTTTTTTTTATCCACATGACATTTTGTGGTATTTAGGGCAAATAAGAAGCTGGAAAATCAATGCGCAGAAACAACCACAACCCAACAGGAGAGTGTGGTCAAGTCCTTTCTGCAAGTTCATTTTTGGTTGCTTTGAGTGGCAGCTCTATATTTGGATCATTAAAATAAACCCACACTCCGAGCTGGGAGCTGCAGCCGGTTCTCAACTTCTGAGTTATGAGATGGTGATAATTAGAGCTGAGTGAAAAGTGTTGATGTGTGAGCTTGCTAGCATGCAGAATCGTTAGCGTGCACCTCAGATTCATCAGCCAAACACAGATCATTTCATACTTTCCTCTGAGGAATATGTGACTATTTCAGCCGACCAAGTTTGACTTCATCACCTTTATTTATCAAGTCAACATTGAAGTAAATTAAATTGTTATGTACCCCTCCCCTGTGTGCACCCGTCTCCTTGCCTGTGTTCTTACCTTGCAGGTGCCCAGGACTCCAGGCATGCTGTTACAGTCTCTGAGGGTGAACTTGACCTCGATGTAAATCCTTCTGGCTCCTTCTCGGGGGATCCAGCCCGTCCTCAGCCAGTTGTTCTGGCTGGGACTCATCACGTTACAGACCTGAATCAGAGAACGGATTTCTGTAACTCAGGATGCTACAAGCTGCATAGTTAGATTCTGAGATGTCATTTTTACCTCCTGAGTGATTCTTTATTTGTTTTGAAAAACATTGATGTTACAATAACATATATTGAGATAATGTCTGAACTGAACCTTCATGTCAGACAGGTAGAAATTTCCACTGCCTTTTTTCACAGAACACAGTTCGACGAAGCAAAGTTATCCAAATGGTGGAGGCGCCATGTTGTGAGCTACTGTAAAAACAAGCTGAGGACTTTAAGTTGTTAGAACTCAGCCTGATATGTTTGGAGAGTACTCTACAGTGATGATACCTTAGTCGTGGTTTCCTGTCCAGTACTTCTAAGGCTTGATTATAGAGCGATAGACTTGAGACCAGCAAGGCAAACTGTAAATGTGTAAGAGCATCATTGCATTTGGAAACATCCTTGATGCTTCCAATGTTAATGAATTTTTAAAAAGTAGCTCAATTATATTTTATTTTATTATTCATGTTCTTTATATGTTTCTTCTTTATATGGACTTGGAGCCAAGATCTGTCCCAAATATTAAATTTCCTCTACATTATTAATAGTTTTACTACTAAACATTTGGAAAGATCCTTTGGTTACACTTGCAAAAGAAGCATCCGTACAGTTAACGGGAAAAATTCCTCTCATTTTCTGCCAGGGCATTTAAACATTTTTCTTTAAGTGTAGAAAAGTAAAGACTGAAAAGTAAGAAATATATATTTTCCCACTCTCTGACTCATAGTTAAGTGAAATCTTATGCTAATAGCGTACATGTAAACTTCTATACCGTTTTTCCCCCGAAGTTTGTATTTTCAGTTTTTTACAAAGATACAAACAGACAAACAAGTACAATTTCAATTATACTATATACAGTTATAAATGTTATAAATGCATTATATCCCCACCATCTTTCGAACGCGATTAGTGTTGTGCAACAGTGCATTCTGGGAACGTAGGCGGCCAAAGGTCTGCAGAAGTCACCACTGATACATCCTCCATAAAATGGCTGGAGAAAGTACACTTTCGGTAATCTGCAGTGGGCAGCGGGCAAACTATACTTGGATCTCAACTGATGCCATTTCAAAAGTACACAAGTGTGTATTGAGTAACGGCCCATGTGTCTTTTATGCACTGCAAGAATGTTGGGGGTGTTGAATTTAATTGTTTCTATGTGGACATCGGTGTTGCCAATCTGCTTGTTTTAAGCTTGTTTTTCTGTGCAGTCACTTGAAAATACCATCAGCCGTGGGTTGGGGGTTTTTGGGCTTGTTTTCGTCGGTGTAGTTGTGTTTTTGGCCTTTTTCTCCTTCCGTTTTGAAGCCTTCCTCATTTTCTTTCAGCTGTCCATACTGTTATAAGTAATCATAGAAATAATAAATGAATCCTTATGTCTTTGAAGGCAATAATCCACGGACGTGGAATAGAAACATAAAATAATACCACGGCAGCCATCCATACCGGTTTTTAAACATTTACTCGGAGAAACTAAGCAGTTAAAATACATCAGTTTCTCACTGGGAACACACCCGTTGTCTCAGTGAGCTGTACACTGGCCGACAGGTGTAAATGCTCTTCATATGCAAAACTTCAATGCAACATCAGGAAAGCACTGCATAAACATGAACAAAAACGCTGCATGAACGAAACACCTTCTAGAAGAAAAGGCTACATAGTCACTCACATAGCGGGAGTGCTCTGGGGGGCAGCCGTGAGTTTTCAACCGTAAGAAGAACAGAATTACTACATCAAATGTTTTCATTATTTTTTATAAATCTAAAACAGATAAAATTAAATCAGGCTACTTTTACACTTCTGATATGAAGTTTGGTTTGGAAGAAGTTTAACTATAGAAAACGACACACAGACAGATGTGCAAACCTGCATCTCGTTTTTAAAGCTTTTTGGCTCAGTTTTTTCAGGAGTTTTTGGCCTGAATAGGTCTCAGCACCAAGTCCCCATTAAAAAAATCACCTTACATTAGGGCTGCACGATTCTGGTAAAAATGTGAATCACAATTCTCTGGCATGATTTTTTTTTTTTTTCACAAAATGCTTCCTCTGTTTCCAGGTACACAACATTTTTGTAGAGTTACAGTGCATCCAACTTTTGAATGTTTCATTGCATCTTTACTGGCAAAGTATTAAGAAAAAACAACTAATTATACTACAATTACTACTGCTAATAATATAATAATAACAACATTATCATTGTTATTATAACATTGAGGGAAATGGCCTTTACTGTGTTCAGACCATTTTCTGTTGTGATGCTGGTCAATTTATCTTCTTTCATACTCCAAGATGAGAGGGCGTACTTTATTCCCTGTGCCTTTATGGCATATGGAGGATGTCTGCAAGCACTGGCTTAGTGAAATCAGATGCTGTAAAATGACCCATCAAGCTCAAATACGGCTCAGTGGTCCAACTGGACCATAGTTTTGATGCAGCTAGAAAATCAGCAATTTCCAGATATCCTGGCTCAACCACAGTTACATATAAGTGTGCTGCTGACTGAACATGTCAGGAGATGTTTGTAAATTAGTACCGAGGAGGCATGGATCACCGTTTGTGTGTTTATTGTTTTAATTATCTCATGTGGTACAGTGTTTATTCAAGTCATACGGCATCATTGCGCTGTACTTTGTGCTGACATTTAAGGTATTTATGGTGTTGTCTTGTGGCTCTATAACCAGAACAAAACATGCTTTACAATGCAACTAGGATTGTTTAGCATGGTCTGGTTTAAATCCATGATAATCAAATGTGAACCGTTTTGGGGCACAACATTTGGGTGGGCGGTTGGCTCTCAGCACTACCGCTTGAGTCTCCATCCATCTAACCGTCAACACTGCAGAGCGCAGACTGTACTCCACAAACTCTCGCTACTCTTTCCAAACATTCAGCTGCAGGCAGACTTCCTGCACTGAACAGCTAGAGGGAGGAGGCGGCCCGGTGCTGCGTTTATGGGTACTCATAAAAATCAGGTAGGAAAATGGGAGCAATTGTTTGATGCAGCTCGTCATACAAAATGCTTCAGAATGGCCGCGTGTAGAAATGAGATCACGCCCAGTGTTGTGCCAGTTCATACTTAAACAGAACTAGCTCAGTTCACACAGATAAAAATGAACACGTTCATTGTTCTTTTTTTGAAAAATTATTTAAGTTCATATATCTAAAAATGAACTATTTCAAGTTAATTTGTAATATTTTGTTAATTCTCAATAAAACTACCCATCACAAATCACTGCGACTCCAAAACCAATCAAAATTCTTGAACCAATAAAGACTCGACTAGAAACAATCATTAAATCCAGGAGAAAAATAATGTTGAGATAGAGAATAAATTTTACTACTTAAATAATGTGTGATCTTAATAGATAGAAAATTGAAAGGTGCAGTCAAGGTAAACTGGATGTTCAATGAAACCTTTATTCAACCAGCATGAACCAAATTATGCAGGACTTCAAAAACAACATGGTACATTCAGGTTCACAGGGAAAAGATCTGTCCACAGAAGAAATCATTAAGTCACAGATATTTGTTAACGTGCTGAGAGAGAGAGCTCAGGTGAGAGCAATCAGTGCAGTCCCCATTAATTAGGCCATGATCTGCACCATATAAGGGCAGCGACGGCATTGGGTGACAGCAGAATTAGCGCATCTATCGTGGAAGATCTATCTATCAATATATCTATCGTGCAGCCCTACCTTACAGCATAGCCATGTAAACAGAGGAAGTAAGTTGTTGTAACACAGTGCTGCAACAGATTATTTAGACCTACAAGTGCAGATGAAGAGCTTCCCAAGTCTGAGCGGCAGCAGCTCAGGAGGAACAGCAGTCGTCTACTAAACAGAAAGTTTGCTGGTGTGTCTATTCTAGGCTTCCCCTGACTACAAACCGAAGTGTCTTTGGGCATGAAACTGAACCCCATGTTGCCTCCTGATGTGTCCACCTTAGTATGAACGTGAGTGACAGTAGAAAGCACTTAGAATGTAAGAACAGAGGTGCTGTATGTAAACTAGCAGAGCTGCATAAGGAGCATCAACACAGAAACCTGATGAAAAGCACTTTACAGTAACACAGCTCTTCACTCTATACCTCCATAGAGGGATCTCATTCTTTCTTCTTTTTCTTATTTAGAGAGCACACAAACAAACAACAATAAACAAACAGCAACAAAAAATAACTAAACAAAAAAAAGAGACAATAGACAATATGACATAAGCCCCCTAAACTAACTAAACTTGACATACTGAATAATAATAATAATGATGTATGTACATGAAGGAAAAGAAACTCCCCCCCACCTCCTCCTCCTCTTCATCATAATTTAACATTAATCATATTCTATGTTTTGATTGGTTCTGAAATATGTAAAATTTCTGGTGTTATGGTGCTATGGAAAAGTGTTTGTCTGCTAACACACCATACAGATGCGTATGTTGTGCGACGCTTCAGACTGACTGCATGATCGGCACGCTGCTACGCTCGGGCTAAGTTCACATACAGTACGACCATAGCAGGCGGCAGAAAAACTAGTTCCTACCAAACAGATTTATGTCATGGTCACTTTCCTCTGTATTTCCACTGTGAAAGTCTAGTATCGGAGTAATCAATATTTCAGTATCGATCCGCACACACATGTAACCGCTAACACACAGTGCTGTTATCTGGGATTCTGATGGGTTAAGTGTGTATCATGTTTATACATAAAGGAACAAAAACAGCATTAACCCTAACTTTACAGGATATATAAATATGGAGCGGTTATACATAATTTATATTTAATTTGCTGTAGGACCGGCGACTCTTGGAAATCATCCAGCTTTGAGGCCTGCTGCAGGTCGGAGCACCAATCAGCTCCATCATTAATTATTTTTATTAAGAGGAAGAACTAATGAAATATAAAGATAAATATGCTCCAACCTGGCTGTTGTAGAATTTTAGAAAAGTTCCCAACTTTTCAAAGAATGGAGTCGATGCATAATGAATCAAATGTATGATTAATTCATCCATAATGTGTTTAAAACCCAAGCTTAATGTGGGCTGAAAAATCCCCGTTTCCCATCATCATGGTGATGTATTCCACTGAATTTCTTCTGTGAAGTAATCCTAATAACAGGATGAACCCCAGCACTCACTGGGAGCATTACACACCTGGTACGTGTGGATCGGACTGAAGTACTCGTCCATCTCATTAATGGCATCCCACTGCAGAGAGAGAGAGAGAGAGAGATTTCCTGGTTATTCACACAGTTCTTGGACTCATGCAGCTGTAGACGATGTTTCTTACAACATTGTGTGTTTTCTGTGAACTCCATCCACATCACAACACCATGCATCATACTTTAGAGACACTTTATTTCTTACGTATATTAAACATAAATAGAGAAATAAAAAATTATTCCTTAATAGACAAACACACATAAAGTATTGTAAGATATAGAGGAAAAAATAACAACTAAAGATTAAATTGCATGTCAAACAAGGAATGGGAAGTAGGATAGACTTATTTAATTCCAGCTATTTTTTTAGCAGTTGATATTATTCATATTATTTGTTTTCTATCAGTAGTATGTTATTAAATAATATGAATCCATATTCTTATATCTTCAAAAATAATGCAGTAGATACACATAACTGATGATAGAACCAAAACATACTGTACAGATAAAAAAAGCAACTGGTCAGCATTTGTTAATAATCACACACCATTTTCATGTCTGTATCTCATTAAAAACTTTCTTTTTACTTTCTCTAAAACTGGTGCATATGCGGACATTCCCTGTTCAATGACTTAACCCCACATGATGGAATACTAGAACTTTTCCTTGATGTGAAGTGCTCTGAAATAAAACCTTTCCCTGGAGTTATCACTCCCTTCCCATTCAGTGAGTTTTGGATGATTTTTGGGAAGAGATGGTTTTTTTTGTTTGCTTTAAATAAGGCTTTTTCAGTTTGAAATTCCACATTATCACTACATTTTAGGAGCCTTGATTGTAAGGCAAGGTAAGTTTATTTGTACAGCACATTTCATGTACAAGATAATTCAAGGTGCCTTACATAAAACATTAGAAGCATTACAGTGGGTGCAGAAGAAGCAAGTTTTAGAAACAAATGAAATAAAACAGAAGAAATAAAAATGAAAACCTCAAAGTAAACAGGTTAGAATGCAAGAAATAGTTATTTTTCAGGTGTTTTCATAAAAGGCATAAAACAGAAAAGTTTTAACCCTGATTTACTGTAAGACTGCAGAGTTTCAGCAGACCTGCAGCTTTCTGGGAGTTTGTTCCACATGTGCGGAGCATAAAAACTGAAGGCTGCCTCTCCGTGTTTAGTTCTGACTCTGGGAATTGAAAGTAGACCTGACCCTGATGAACTGAGGGATCTGGTTGGTTCATAATGAACCAGCAGTGTTACGTCCCTCTTTTAGTCCAGGGAGAAAGGAACACAACAACTCTGACCAAAAGTAAAAGCAAGTGAGGGATTTATTCCACCATTAAAACAGAAGTACAAAGGTAAATCCCTTGTCAGACATCAAAGTATGACAATACCAAACTAACAAAACCAAACTAAGAAAACTGTCCCATGACAAACCAAGTAATACGTATGACAGCCAGTGGCAACTTAAGGAAAGAAACTGCCCACTTAACTCAAAATCTAAATAGAACAAACAAGTGGGACAACCAAA
>JAVQJG010181987.1:0-12115 GCA_036024015.1 Craterocephalus amniculus
AATGACAGACCTGTTTATCTGATAAATCAAAGGAGCATTTCACAAGTTTTTACATCCAAACCTCTGAAAATCTTTTGATTGTGTTGACTTTTGATCAGAAATGACGGTTGACATTTGCATTGTGATTCTAGATTGTTTGTGAAACTATAATCTCCAGATATCCTTATTATTAGATCTGAATGCTTCGTGACTACACAGCTGGCTATAAAAGATTAAGAAATTCTCACACTGATCGAGACAAAATATCCTTTTGTGAATAATGCTTTGAAGTAGCTTGTTGTCATTTTTATGATCTCGCTCTGAAACCCAGTCTAGACTATAACCCCGCTTGATATGTGTATTCTCAAACCAAGATATTATTATACAAAGACATTTATCACCATGAATGCCTTTTTGTTCCCTGCCTTCACCTGCGGCCTTTAGAGATTGGGGAAATAAATCCACAGCCGGCATTTCATGAAGAAAAAATAAAACCTTCAAAGCGCAATTTTAGGCTAAGAATTTTGTAACTTTTATAGCTTCCCACGTGATGTACTGACCCAATCAGCTGAAGCATCATATTATAAAAGGGAATGAAAGAAGATCATATAACTTATTTAATAGATATTCAAGAGCTCCCTTTAAGGTCAAGATAAAATGGGTTTAGTTAATTTTGATTTACAGTATTATACTGTATGGTGCCAGTTAGTGTGGAGATTATATATCCCAATAACAATGTATACATTGTTCTCTGTTAACATTTTCCCATCCCAGATAATTAATGTCTTCCTAGACCATTTAGGCAGTTTGTTTGGACTCATCTATTCTCATGCAGTACCTCTCTAAAAGACCTTCCTGTTTATCACCAGCTGTGTTCTAGTGTATCCTGACTAAGACCCGAATCCGACCCTGGCCTCTGAGCTCGGACAACCTGGAGGGCCCGGGCTGTGAGCTGGGGGAAAATGCGATGCACCACGCTCACCACCCTGCTGACGGGGGTCATGCTGTACCTGGGCATGGGAGCGCTTGTTTTTGTGACCCTGGAGACCCCTAAGGAGAGTGCAGCACATGAAAACCTGCTGAGAACCAAGCAGGACTTTCTCATGAACAATTCCTGTGTCACAGAGTTGAGATTCCACAAGCTGGTGAAGGTATTTTCAGACACATGTGCCGAGCTCATTTATGTATACCTGCGTCATTCTTGTCCACAGTGTTAAGTCAGTCCTGCAAACTAGGACATTGTTTGTATTATTACAGACTTTCTGCCACTGATAAACCTCCTGTCCCTTTATGTCTAGTACAAGGCAAGCAGTTCTTAGGGAGAATTCAGCTCTTTCAATAAATGTTGATCACAATTAGGGATGGTCATAATTAATCGAAGATTAATCGTTGTGATCTTAATCGATTACAAGCTCTTTTAAATCGATTAATCCAGTGGTTACCAAACTGGGGGGGCGAGACCCATAAGGGGGACCCAGAAATATGTCAGGAGGGGCGCAGCAAGGTTGAATAACCTAGTAAAATCACTGTTTTGCTAGTAGATTTGCACTTTTTTCTAGCAAAAGATGAACACAGGTAGGTACAGAAGTAGGTCTAATAATGGGCAAAACCATTATCAATCAAAAACAGAGATTTCAACTACCAAAAAAAGAGAATACATAAAAATAATAAATTATTACAAGGCATATCTGTCGCTAAGTTTGATCAGATAATGGTTCTGGTCAATGGTTGGTGATAAAGAGAGACCACAGTGGGCTGTTTGAGAATTTCCTTTGACTCTGACAAGGTTTTAAACGAAAGTTTACAAAGTATCAGCTGATAAACTAAAGAAGTGTGATGGGGGGCTTGACTTGATTGTTGTCTATAAAAGAGGGGGCCAAACGTTTGGGAACCACTGGATTAATGCATGGTGCTGAAGTTACATGTAAGTGCATATTTTCCAGTGTAACTATTGAGTGAATCCTATATAACTGCCACAAGAGTCGTTAAAATCTAAATAAGGAAACACACTAAGTTTTTTCTACTTTCTCTTAATCTAAATACAGGCTATGAATATTGAATTGTATTATATATATGTATAATATTAATGATTAATCCATAATCGATCATTTAATCTCCTGATAATCGATTAAGGCAATTTAATTGCCAATCCCTAATCACAATGTTCACTTCATATGAGCAGCAATCCACCTCTAAAGGTATAAATATAAAAAAGCTGATGATCAATGATTTCTTTCTGTTTTGGCATTTACATGTGACTGGTCTGAGCCGACTCATCATATGAATCAGGGATTACACAAATGTTTTTTAAAAGATTCATTAACAGCGACGAAGTCTGTATATACGATTGTGCCAGCAGTAGCGACGTCTGTCCGCTGACTCAGTGCTACACGAGGAGCAGGTCAGAGCTGCTGGAAAGTCACAATGAAAAGGGGAAGTGCCCTTTAGTTAACAACATGGCTCCTTCCCTGGTGTCCTTATCCACGCTTTGCACCGTTTTTACTGTTAAACAATCATTAAAAAGATGTTTTCTTTCACGGATTCTTTCTCCACATTCACTATGCAGTAAGCTGTCTTGTCCCTCGTTTGTACAACCGGGCAAGACAGTACAGATTGTATGGGAGTGGAGATTGTGAGACAACTTTTCAGTGTAAAATATCTCCCGTTGCTTTGTTTAATCTCCAGTGCCTGCAGTGAAAACAGAAGCTTTCGTTTGTTTGAAAGGTTTCTGTGGGCAAAATGCTGCTTAGATTAGCGCACAGATAATGAACTGCTGTTTGTTAGTGACAGATAAACTTTGTCTCCCATCATCAGCTTAGAAACTTTAGTCTCACTCTGCGGGTTGACTGGGCTTTGTCAGCTGGAACGTTGGTTGTTTTAATCTGAGGTTTTAACTCAAATATGGAAAAACTCAGCCAAAGGTTGCTTGTGTTGTGTCTTTCTAGCTCGTAAAACATGTTAACAAGAGCTGCTGTGATTGCTTTTCAGCTCATGTAATTTTAAGAAAAGCATGACACATGACCGTAACCACACAGTATCGAGCATTTTCACAGCTTCTCTTTGAATGTCACCCACATGAAAGCAGCCTGTCTTCTAGCGTTGCCCCGCAGGTCCTTCAGCTGGATTTTCTGCACAGGAATGTGGTTGTGTCATTTTCACAAACCATGTGCTGTAATGTACAGTAGCTAAGTAAATTCACCAACGCTTTGTGTCAGCAGGATTTTGAGCTCCTTGTGATTTGATTAAATAAGAACATTTTCCTTTTCTTTGTCCTTCTATCCTCTGGATGTCAGCATCAAATATTGTGCTCCACTATATTGATGAAAAATATGGCTGCTTTTTAATTTTTACAAATGTGCAGCTTCTAAAATACAAAATTATTTTCCTTAATAAAAAAGCAGTGAGCTAAACATTACCGCATCACAATTTGAAAACAAGAGTTGATTGAATCACAAATCAAACTTAAATTTAAGTAGTTTCTATGTTATAGCAACAAAATCATGTTATTTACATGATATGATTTGATCATAAAACATTGACTTATATTTATTAAACATGATGTACATTTTTCTAATCAATCCTTTGCTGGAGAAAAACTTTGAGCTTATTGTGAAGTATTTAGGTACTTGTTCTTGACTTTGAATTAGTCTGTAACAGAGCTGAGCTGCAAATGATTTTTTCTTTTGGTCATGGCTGATACTGCAACCATTATATCTTGTTTATCTTGTATGCGACTATTTGCTACACAGGATCTCTCTTTAGGTTTGAGGAAGCTGCTGCTTTACATCACATTGCTTATTACAGTTTTTTTTAATATAATTTATCCGATTATTAAATATTTGATGCTTTTTGGCTGCAGCCAATTAATAACAGACACAATGTGAGAGTAGGATTGAAAAGAAGAACATAAACAATGACGATGAACTGAGATTCGGAGCTAATTTGGGTTGAAGGATGATTTACAACTGGATTCCATCCCACACCTGCAGGACGTGGCGTCTGCAGTAGAGGCAGGCCTGGATGTGAGCAGCCTCCCTGGCAACCTGACCACCCGCTGGGACTGGGCCTCTGCCTTCTTCTTCTGTGGTACCATCATCACCACCATTGGTGAGTTCTCAGTGTCACCTGCTGGGGAAATGCTTAAGATTAGTCTTTAAAATGTGCTTGAAAATGGAGAAGAGCAGTGTCAAAATGATAAACCTAACGTGCTGCTACAATAAATCCTGCAAATGTAATTGATGGAGGATTGCTCTAATGGCCCAAATTCACCATCACTAAAAAATCTAATTAGTCAAAACATTTGACTTTAACATTAATAGACTGCATAGCGTCACATTTAAAATGCTATTTTTCCTATGTCCTCGTCTTAGTTTATAATGTATCTAAATCTGTATGTATTGACCTTTATCTGAGTATCTCTCTGCCCCTTTATAGCTTTCCTGTTGGTCTGAAAACCATTGCTAAATGGATGCTAAGTTAAAATACAAAATCATCACCACCTGTCAGGCTGCACTCATGCATGTTGAGATGAAAATCTTTCTCAATACCAAGAAAAATATCTGCTTATCTTGTGTGTGCATGCTGGTTCATTTGGCTGTCTTCTTTGTCGAACAGGCTTTGGGAACCTGTCACCTCGGACATGGTTCGGACAGCTGTTCTGTGTGTGCTATGCCCTGGTGGGCATCCCCATGTTCGGCATACTGCTCGCTGGAGTGGGTGACCACATGGGCACTGTGCTGCGGAGAGCTGTGGCCAAGATTGAGACCCTCTTTTTGGTGAGAATGGTCTGTCCTTTGCAGGAACCAAACCTCTGTTTGATTTACACTTTCATCTCATCATAAATGTACAGTGGCTGAAAAAAGTTTACGGACACCCCATATATTTGGGAAATATCCAATCCAATCCATTTTCTCTATACTCTACTTAAAACAGAGCATTGTGTCAAAGTGCTGAACAATATAAGCAAGAGATAAGTTGAATTCATGCAGAAGAATAAAAATCAATAAATATGTGATCAAATTAGGTCTTCAAATGCTATTTCTTTAGGACAGTCACAGCAAAAATACTCAACAAAACCTGAAAAAAAACATTAAACATTTTTTTATTAGAAAATATTTGTGATTGTGTTAGTTTCTAAGAGTGTCCAAAAACTTTTTCCCACCACCCAAAGGGGTGGTGAAAAAAATTATTTGTAATCAGAATCGAGATTCTTGTTCATAAAGATTCAGAATCGTTTCAGAATTTCCAAGAATCGATTTTTTTAAAGGGCTAAAAATTAGCTTTACTTTCAAAGCTGGTGCTAAGTGAAAAGACATGTTAAACTTTGCCAGGTTAGCTAAGTTTAAACCTTTTTTTTATGAAAATGATCAGTCTTCTTTCAACTAATGAAACAATTCCTCAGAGCCGTTTCTGGCTTACAGAGGAACAGAGTTAATCAGCACGTTTTGTTGCTAGAAGAGGACTGAATGTGAATTGGGATCGGTTTGAATCAAAACAGAATCGAATCGTTACCCCCAGAATCAGAATAGAATTAAATCGTGAGTTGCTGCAAGATTCACACCCAATTAAATTACAGAGTTTATAGAATATTTCAATCAAGTAAACATTTATTTTATGTAAGCCATGGCTAATAGAGTAAATGCATCCATCTGATTCTGCCAAATCATTTTCCATGAAAGAGACTTTGTAGCTGAAGAAGAGGACACAATTTACTATGAATGTATACCTAAACCCCATTTATCAAATTTTTACTTTCTTTTGACCAGTCTTAATATGTGTTATTAGACTCCAACATTTTGTAAAGATGTAATCAGGTGTGGATTAATTTGAAGTCTTTATGATCTTATGTTGATTTACGTTAGCCAATAACAGTCACTGTTTAAAAATGGTTTATTTAGGTAAGTTTTGTTCTGTCCACTCCTCTATCACATCTGATGGTATTTCCTCTTTTATAGAAACGTAAGGTCCGGCCCACGACTGTGCGTGTGATCTCTGCCGTTCTCTCCATCCTGATTGGCTGTTTAATCTTCCTTGCCGTACCAACAGTTGTGTTTCAGAAAGTGGAAAAGTGGTCATTTCTGGAGTCGCTGTATTTTGTGGTCATCACTCTCACAACGGTGGGCTTCGGAGATTATGTGCCAGGTAAAGACACAAATAAAGTATTTGTCATTTATTCAGACTCGGATGCTTTCTCTTGAAATATTTTGTGTCATTTTATCTCATTGGACTGTAATGATTAATTTGCATGAAAAATCTCTTAAGCGCTCTAACAAACAAATTGAAAGGTTTCCTGTAAATGTTGGTAAAAGCAGAACTGTTTTCTTTTTACAAGGTTTTATCAGATCATACCGAAAAACAAGAGCTGCAGGCTTTGGAATAAGACAAAAGGCCTGTTTCTATTCTCCAGATCATCACAGTTTTAGATCATTTCTAAGTCTGATTTTCTTCTTCCAGGTGGAGCTTATGAGGGAGGCAACTTCTTTAAGCCTCTGGTGTTGCTGTGGATCGTGTTTGGGCTTGCCTACTTCGCCTCCATTCTCACAATGATAGGCAACTGGCTGAGGGTGCTGTCTAAGAGGACTCGTGCCGAGGTGAGGGATCGTTTCCCAATCAAACCTTATTTGTATAGCCCTTTTCATGCATCATGATGCATCACAAAGTGCTTTACAACGTAAAAAACAAATATCTAAAATATAAAAACATCAAAGATAAATATCACACCTGCTCTCTTCTTTTACATTTATCATCATGCACACACAAAACAAACACGTGATGCCACTCCTCTTTTTATAGAAAAAAAAATCTTCTAGTTTCTGTCTCTTTAACTGAGACGGTATGAAAACATAATTCAAGCTGGAGAATTAAAAGACGAATTCTCATCGCCTGTATTTCTAATTTCTCTCCTCAGATGGAAGAGCTGAGGGCCCACGCCACGGACTGGACTCAGAACATGTCAATGGACTTCCGGATCCCAAACCCTCTGGAATTCAACGACCCGTTCCTCCTGCAGCGGCGGCGTTGGAAGCGCAGCGAGCGCCGCCGCATCCGGCGGGGGGCCCAGTGCACTCTGGGACACTGGGCTCGAGGGGGATCTGAGAACGGACACTTACCAAACCACTGGACTGGCCTGTCCAGCTCCATGAGCCAGCTGGAGGCTCGTTCATCTCTAGAGAGGACGGCGGGCGCCAAGACCAGGCCACGGATGAGTGTAGCTGGAGGCCCGACAATCCCAGCCTCGTTGCAGAGGAGCAGGGCCGACGCTGCCGCCGTTGCTGCTCAGGGGCAGGCCAGGCCCTTCCACCTCCTCGTGGCCCGATCCTTCTCCCTCCCCGTGGCCCGCTCCACCTCTGAGCTGGATTCAACGGGCGCAGCGATGCAGGATGGGTCCCTGTTCGGATCCGAGTCTGCGTTTGACTCCAGTTCAGACGGCTCCTCGGTGTCCTTGCCTTTCTCAGCGTTCCACAAGTTCCAGCCGTGCAGCACCGTCATCAGCATGGAGGAGGGGGGGGCGAGAGTCGCACACCTGAACGCATCACAAGAGAAAGACAACCTGCTTCTGGCAGAAACCTCTGAATCTATAGCAAACAGTGTGCACAGACTCCCCCCTTCCCCTCAGCCTCTCCCCCCTTCCCCGCTTCTTGTCCTTCCGCCCCCCTCCCCCGCCACCCCCGCCTCTTCCTCTCCGGGCTGCGAGCTGCTGGATTTCTTTGGCGAGAACCTGGCGTACATTGACGAGTCCTCAGACACTCTGAGCGACCGCATGCAGCCGTCGGCCAGTGAGGAGAGGAGGAGGCGGCCGCGCAAACCCAAGAGGAGGAGCATGAGGAGGCAGCTGTCACACCGGTGGAGTCCACAGCAGGTGAGGAGGCCCAGCAGTGACATGCAGCCGCCATCCAACCCCCCAACGCCGCCTCCAAACTCCTCTCCCTCAGAGCTGCCTTCATCAGAGGTCCAGACAGACTCAGCTGCTCTCTGACAGCACCGCGCAGTGCTGTGACTGATCACCTCCTGCAAGTAGAAGATCCACGCCGCATGTAAAGAACACCATCATGATCTGGGCGGCTGTGGCTCAGTGGATAGAGCCGTCGCCTACTTTAACAGGAGGTCGGTGGTTCAATTCCACTCGAAGTGTCGAAGTGTCCTTGGGCAAGACACTGAACCCTACCTTGCCTCCCGATGTGCCTATCGGGGGTATGAATGTGTGTGAATGGTTACTTCCCTTGCACCCAGTATGTTTCAATATAGGTGCTGTGTGAATGGGTATGAGTGGGTGAATGAGATATGTCCTGTTAAGCGCTTTGAGTGGTCTGTGACTAGAAAAGCGCTATACAAGTACAGTCCATTTACCATTTACCATCCTCCAACATGTTTTAATGCAAGTTTGCTTTGTTAGTTTATGGCCAAGAAGCACTGACTTAAAGAAATATTTCACCCTCAGAATGATGTGCCTTCATTTTCTACTCACCCTCATGCTGATAGACTCTCAGGAACACTTTCTTGATATTTATCATGCAGCCAGAGATGTGGGGAGGTTTTAGTTTTGAATCGGTTCCGCTACAGTGATGTTGAACGGCGCCTGAGAAAAAAGTCCACAAAAACTAGGCAATATTCCTCCATACTGCTCGTCCAATGTAATCCAAGTGTCCTGAGTGCGTAGCGTCCTTAATTTACTGGAAATTACATCATTTAGTATATTTTTAGAGCCCAAACCGTAGCATTCATGGATGCACGTGCGTGATGCTACGGTGGCCCAACGGGTGCCATTCAACATCACTGTAAAGGAATCGATGCAAAAAGAAAACCTCCCCACATCTCAGGCTGCATGATGAATATTAAAAAAAAGTGTTTCAGTGAGTTAATCAGCATAAGGGCGAGTAGAAAATGAAGGCACATCATTCTGAGGGTGAGATATTCCTTTAACCGTTCACTGCTGCCATGACACAAAGTATTCCTCCTCAGATCTTTCTCACAAGTGGGATTTAGGCTCAACTTTTAAACAGACAAGATACATGTGGTTAAAACAAGTGATCACAAGTTCCAGGAGTCAGTTAGGCCATTATCCAGCTATCGTCACATGTAATCTAATTCTATCTAATCGGTTCTTCTTGTTTTTAGCCAGTTATTCTTATTAGCACTGAACCTCTGATGTAAACTGACTTTATGAGATCTTTGGTTACTGAGGAGAGCGGGGTTTTACAGCAACAGTCTGCCACTGCTTAAAAAAAGAAAAATGGAAAAACAAGAAGAACAAATAACACCAGTAAAAACGCATGCACTCAAAAAAAAGGGAGAACAGGGACATGATGTGCCCAGTAAATCAAATGTCTTTAAGGTGGGATTGTTACTTAGGTCAGTGTGTAACACCAGAACTGATAATAACAGAACGTGTCAGACACTGGAGGGGAGACCACCCTGATTTAAGAAAAATAATGAGGAAAGACCTTATCTGTGAGACCAATACAAGCATTTTAAAATGCATCAGACATGGTCATACCAGAGAAAGTCGTCCATGCAAACCTCTCATTTATCTTCAGCATCATTTTAAGATTGAGGTTGTTCACTAATTCAAAGAATAAACAAAAGTGAGTCACTTTTTCCTGCTAACGGTGCTTTGATTTGATGATTCATGAAACTGGCGTTGAATATTTTCAAGGGTTGATGAAAAAAAAAAAGGAAAGATCAGATAAGCGTCTCTGAGCTCTTGCCTCGAGCATAAGCAGGTCTTAATTTAACATAGCATTGGCAAGTTTACAGCGTGTACCATCTATGGGCGTATTATTAAATGACCTGAAATCACTTCTCCTCTGGCTTATAAGTTGTTGTGTTATTTTTACTTGACTGCTTTGCTGATTAAATGATCGTTTTCCAACTGATTTATGCATTTAACATTAGTTTAAGCTTAATACATACTGTAATGACTTCAAATGAGCTATCAGACTTCCCTGAACTTCTTTCTCTCTCTTTTATTTTCACAACACAAAGAAAAAAGAAGCACTTCTCCTTGGTTTAAAAATGAAATCCTAAATGTTAATTACACTTTAAACTCTTTAAAAGTAGCTGATTTACTACACAGCAGCAGATGTGTTATAACCTGTGTTATCGTTAGCTCTTGCTAAATGTGGGGCAAACGGTCAGTTGGTGGAAGCAGGAACTATTACACAAAGCTGCGGTGGCATTATGCCCTCCACCAGGGCCATAAAAAGTAACTCACTTATATCCAGCTCCCACATATTTTGTCACTTGTTGACAGAAGACTGGAAGGAGAAGAAGATGGCTCACAGTGGTGTGCTGAGTTTACCTCATCAGCAATATTTTCTTTATAAATCATTACCTCTTAGAAGAAAAATGGTTTTACCATTCCAGCTTCTTTTCATTCTTCTCAATATACAAATAATAAAAATAAGGGTGGGCAGTGAGAAAGTGTCTTTGAGCCTTTGCAAGATATTATGAATTTCAAACTGAAGTCATGATTAAAGCAATATCCATAATATAGTACAGAAAAAAGCCTGTGTACCATCCACCTGGAATAAACAACTCAAATTGTTTGGGATGGACCAGATAGTGATATAATGCCTCCCTTGACCAGCTGCCTGCATAAAAACCTTGCAAAGAAATTATTTTGAGACAAAAGTATTTACAACAATTGTAAGAGCCAAAGAGCAAATTACCTTCAATACCACTCCTGTCATAAAGAAACCAGGTTCATCAGCAAAGAAACACAAATGACAAAAAAGTCCATTTTACATCTGAAGCTACTGTGAAGCACCTTTACTGAATTTGGATAAATCTGAAGTGTCTCCTCTTAATACTTAAGAATTCATTCAGCTGCGTCTGTCTTTACTCACATAGGGTAAATGTTTGTGAAGAACCAGATCCCATCTAAATATCTCTGCCTAATTTCTGAGCCTTACACGCCTTCAATGTGGTTAGATAAAATATAATATGAGAATACCATAAAATGGACCTGCATTAATGGCTTTCACACTCACCACAAACAGAAGTTAACATTACTCCTGACAGGCAAACAGGGAGCATAAGCAAAGGAATGACGCCCTCATCTGTGTGAAGAAGGAATAGCCAGGAGTTTGGCCTCTCAGCTGCTGTGTCCCAGCAGGGCCTCAACTTAACTTTAGGTCTCCAAGAGAGAAAACGTCCAATACGGCTGCAGTAATGCTGAGCTTGTGAAATGCATCTTGAATTCACTTCTATATCTCACTTGCTTGTAAATCAGTTTTATTTTGTGTTCATCATGTCAGTAATATGTCATTTTGCAAGTAGTTTTTTAAATAAGTAATTTTACTTTTACTTAAGTACATTTTGACTTCATTACAAACCTTTTTTGTTAAGCAAAATATGCCTTCATGATATCAATAAGGAAAGTAACCAAGTAACTTTTGCTCAAATTACATTTTAAATCAAATAATTATTTTAAAAATTTATTCAAGTAGATTTTTAGATGGGTACTTTTAATTTTCCATGAGTACAATTTAGGTAAGGATACTTTCACTCAATTGCCACTGGTCCGTGCCAGACCACGGATTTGGCTACAACCCCTGCTGTCTGCCTGTTCTCCAGAGAGCTGTATTTTAGTTGAACAGCTGGTGACTTCAGCTTAATACGCCACTTAAAGGAGAATTTTGCTTTTTTTTTTAACCTGGGCTCTGTTGTCATCTTTCCTTTCATACATGTGAGTGAAGGGGAAAGGAATTTTCAAAAAGCTCCAGTATTTAGCCGAGCAAGCAGCTAGCAGCCCAGCTAATGACAAGTAAATGGCCCTGCGTCTACGTTCGCCCTAAAAACGTGTTTTTTCTTCCACACTGAAGTGCCCCGATGGTCTAAACGAGTGTCAGACAATGTACTAGAGAGGATAAAATGAACGAAAGTATTTGTAATAGCTGCAAATGCTATGTCTTGATGTCAAGTAGTGGAAAATCCCACTAGTGTTTTGACGCAAGTTCTCGCTCAATTTCGCGTGATTTGGTCACAGACACCAAAACATAGCGATCGCCAGCTATTACAGATACTTTCGTTCATTTCTCCTCTCTAGTATGTTGTCGAACACTTGTTGATCAGAGCACTTAAGTGTGGGGAAAAAAAGCATGTTTTTAGGGCAAACTTGCGCTGGAGCAGTTGCTCG
>JAVQJG010182023.1:0-42534 GCA_036024015.1 Craterocephalus amniculus
TAAATTTAATCCTGATGCTAATTACAGCTACAGGGGGTCAGCCTCTAGATAGATTGCCTACTTATGCATTTGCGTGCATAAGTAGGCAATCTATATCATGTTGAAACCTGCAACTGATATTCCAACAATTATGTAGAAGGTGGTGTTAATTTACTCACAGAAACTCGTCAGTGACTCCACTGCATTTCATTTGTTTAGTCTTTGGGGAGCTGAACATCAGCTTTCCCCATCTGTCAAAATTGGCAACAGACAGTAAATGGGTTTTGAAACTCAGCAGAGACCAATTGTCCTTCCCTCAAATTATTTAATCAGCACCCCCACTCCGAGATGAAAAATAAACACTGTCCTCCTTATTCTGTTGCTGAAAGGTTACCTTAAAAACAACATTTGTTTTGGGGTGTCTTATCATAATAAATTACATTTAATTACATACATGTAATACTAAGTAGTAATCCAATGTAGTTATATACCAATTTCTCACTAAAACTAAACACCTGAAAAGTAAATACCTTTGGATTTGATATCCAACCACTATCATTTTTAGGGTGCAAATGCTGCCATTCTGACCAATTTCTGACCAATCTTGAAAATGTGGTGCTGCAGGGGAATAAACTCTTAACTGAGTCACGTGAAAGGATCAGGTCAGGGGTTCGGGATGAAGGTACGACAAAACAGACCTAAGACCTAAAATCCTGTGACAGAACTGAATTTTAAAACTGAAAGTTGGAAGAGGAGAGGATTTATATTTGTGAATGTTACCCAGTGTGTTACACAGAGCAGGATTCACAATCACTACTTTAGAGAATGCATGCATAACTTGCAACATTGTCAGCGGTTAAATATTACCCGCCGGCTCTAGTTGCAGCCCTGCACTCATAACGGAATCACTTCAATCAGGAAAGAGAAGGATATTCCCGCATAAAGTGCTGTTTACCATCTATTCCTGACATAGCAGGCGCAGAAATGTTCAATGGTATGATATTAGACTCAAATTTGAGACCACATTCTCAGCCAGATGGTGGCTAAAATACTTTCATTAATGTTAATCTGATGGGTCTGACAATCATATCACTCTGTATGACTTCTATTTTTGGAGCTAATGCTAAACACAACACAAAAGTGATATCTGAGCTGCTGTCAATAGAGGCCTGGTTAAAAGAAAACATATTCAACAATCAGAAGCACTGATGTTATTATCTATGTGAACAATATTCTGTCTGCATTTCTATAACAATTCACTTCATGATCTGCAGTATTGACTGACCTATTTAAGTGGTGGGGATGTGGTCAGTGTTTGTTGTCTGACCTGGAAGTGGAGGAACTTCCTGCATCATGTGGCTGTCCCATGTACTTGAGACCAGGGGCCTCTCATTACAGACTGGAATCCGGCTACTAAATTGCAGGGCATGGCTGTTGACTCCCTGATTTTGGAGTAATAGGTTCCAGGGTCATCATTATCAAGTACAAAAGACCTACATCATGGGAGCTTTTAGGGTCTTCAAACAGCTGCTTTTTACCCCCCAAAAAACCACGTTCCACTCCCATCTCCTTTCGTACAACCTCCTCTCTCCACACTGCTAATCCTGCACAGTTGAGACGCCTTGTATTTATAGAGAAGCCTGAAGTAAACATCTTGCAGCTGCAGTCATGCTGGGAAAAAGACAGGTTGTGTAGCCCACTGTAACACTCGAGTCTGCCCATCTACATGTGGTGTCAATTGTCTGCTTGTGTACAAATGGAAGAATGGTCATTCACAGTGTTTGACAACCCCCACCACTTCACTGTCTCAATTTAAAGAGCAAAAAAAAAAGACAAGAAAAAAACGGATGACTGCACACATGGTTTGTGTACATGTGATGCATGTTGGTTGCTCTGGGTTGCAAAAAGATAGACAATAATATAAAGTAGCAGATGGAACATTTCGGGTAAGCTTTTGGAAAACCAGCAGCAGCTGTCATTTTGGGATATGAGTATCAGCATGGTGGATGCGCGACAATGAGGAGGCAAACAGAGTAATTACCTGGTCAGAGAGCAGATTTGTGTTTGCAGGTAAATAGCAGGTGGCTGTGATGAGTGGCGAGGCTCTTCTGCCAAACAGACACTGCTTAGACCGGTTAAAGGTGGGAGTCATGCAGGAAAGAAGATTACCAGAACTCTCTCTCTCATGGACTCCCTGTGTGGGCTTCGTGGAATTAAAAGCTTGATAGCTGCCATTATCTTTGGTAAAGCACATTTAGAGGCAAAAATAAACCTTAAGCAGTCTCTGCTTCCAGGGGAAACGGGCAGAAACTGAGCATCAGTAATTGCACTGCGAGAAAAATCATGTTTGACATTAAAAAAAGGTATCAATTCTTTCATCACAGTGGCAGAGTTTGCAGGGGTTATAATTGTACAATTTCCATTTAAATGAGGTTCACAGAGCGCAGTCGGAGAACAGAGTTGCTTGTGCCTCGAGGGAGCATGCACAATATAAATAAATACAGTAAATAAGTAGAGTCTAATTATAAAACAGACACAAAGGGCAATTTCCTTTAACAAATATCGTTCAGGGACGGCTGAGGACTGCCAGGATAGAATCATCCTTTAATACTGGATCCACTGTAGCAATGGGCAGTGGGATTTTTAACAGCCATGTTTAGAAAATGCTGCATGTGAGGTCAAGGCAGTGGAGCTGCTACAGCTGGTCATGATCTACACCCCCAGGGGCCAAAGTAAAGCATGTTCCTTGGGTCAGCCCAGCTCTGCTCTCTGGTTACTATTCTCTGCTGTGCTCCTTTCATCCAGCTTTCTCAAGTAGTCATTACAGGAGTTCCTCTTTCACTTAGGTGGAGGTAGCCTTTATGTGGCCCTGTGCTGTACATGTCCAGTGTCACCGCAAACTGGGAAGCCAGACAAGCCCACAGTGGATTAGATGGGTTTGACTTGGGCAAAGCGGTAAAGCAGCTTACATCCAAGTGAAAGATTGCATAGAAAAATAGAAGCTACAATGCATCGGCGTGACTTCTTCAACACACAGCTTTTTAGACTTAAAAGCAAAAGTAAGCGAGCAAACTGAAAATTTAAATTTAATTTCCAGTTATGTTCCAGGTAAAACATTGTTTGTGGAGCGCATACAGTCATTTGAGGTCTGATGCAGCTGCAAACAGTGTTACCTTGAAATTGTGCTGAGGATGAATGGTGCGAGGGTAAACATGTCGTTTTATAGTTAATAAGTCATAAAAATAGAGAGAAGGAAACAAATGCAATTACACACAGGCAACATGGCGAGATTGTCTTTGAAATGCATGCTGGTTTTAGTATTCATGTATGAACCAGCTATGCCCCTCTGAACTCACAGCACACTGTCCACGCACAGATTTATCGCTGATCTTCCCCACACAGTGTAATAGATGCTTTAAATTTACAAAGACTCACAAAGGAATTTTCAGGGTTGAGCACACTAAGACAATAAAGGAGCTTTGTGGATTCATGAATCTGTCACGCTGTTACAAATCTAACGAGTATTAAAGCAGAAAATGACAGTTCCCATTTTGCTGCTTTCAGCATAACCGTGTGATTGAAGGATTGGGGAGCGTGGGACAGAATGAGGATAATGTTAAATTAGGAAGAATTATTATTGAGGCATTACATACGTTATTTATCTCATTATTTTTTAATCATTCGGTACGTGTAACCCTGGTGAGATGTGGAAAATGTCTGTCCCTTGTCAATATTCCCTTATCAGAAGGCAATAAGGCTGTGTTAGCCAAACTCCCAGATGCTGGCCCCTGCTCTGATATTAAAACCTGTGGGGGTTTCATCAGAGCCCAGGGCCCAACAAGAAAGTGAGCATACACCACAGACCCCCAGCGCATTGCTTAGCCACATTACCCTGCACCAACCAAACCAAATTTCATTACTAACTCATTACTGAATGGAGCTCAGCCAGGAGAGAGCAGCACTGAATCATAAAGCACCAATTTAGCGACAGATCCAGGAACAGATTTTCCTTTATATCAGCCTGAGCTGCACTGTAAAACTTGATTCGCTGTGTCAGATAATCTCTTACCACCTACTCTTTTTTAGTGGCATATGGTGTTTATTTGAACTTATTTTGAAGTATAGATACAAACATTACATGTGCTCAACACAAAAAATTATCTTACAGCTACTTGTCTGACTAATCTGAAATGCTTGTGTATTTCAGTTTATGATACATTTTACTTGTTTGTGTGTTTAGTAATGTACTTAAGAAAAGGTATATAATAAAATATAAACCAAACAAACGGAAACCAGATTTGTTTTTACAGCTTATAAGAAAGAAGGACCACAGAAATACTGTGTTGGCGGCCCATCAGCAGCAGCTCATTAAAAGAGAACTGACCTCATGTCTGCAGGTCATGCCCTCTTTCCAGTATGATATGCAATCAATTGATGCACTTCCTGTGTTTTCTTTGCTTTATTACATATATCAATATTCAACTCAGTGATGGAATATGATGTGGTTGATGAATATATGCTCTTACCTGGTCGGAATAAGAGCCATGGATGGAATCATTGGAAAGCAAGAAGAGGAAAAAAGATAAGAACATGAATGTTAGTGACCAGCAAATATGCACCAAATGCAACTGAATGATTAATATATATTTATGTTTGTTTGATGCAGATTTGTTGAATGATCACATAATCCCCTGTGAATAACCATTTTATATCTCTTAGAACCAAACAGTAAACCAGCAATGACCCTCTGCCGCACAAACAGAAACAATCTAGTGTGTGGAAATGAATAGGTAGATGGCTATGTAAGTAGTCCCAGATGTACAGTTCAGTCCAAAGATTTAGAATGATTAGATGTTTAAAAATTTGTCCGTCATCCAATGTCATCAGGCAGGCTCAGTACAAACTCTTTCAGCCCTGCATGACAATCATCTCAAACACGCAGTTTAAAAAGTGAGTCATAAAAAGCTACTTTCAGATTAACATCCTCAGGAAAAAAAGGGGGGAGCTTTAGAAATGGTCCAAAAGTATAATCCGGAGGAATTAAAATGCTATTTCTCCTTTCATTTCATTTCTTTTGAAGGTAAAAGTTGCCACAACTTTAGCTTCTATACTTCAGTACTTCTGCAAATTTGCATATTCCCATACGCGGATGGTTACAACTGACCCTGGGGACTAATTACACTGTTTACTTTGGCCAGATTCTGCCACTAACACTTAAGGTTTTTGTTTGTATATTTAGGAGGATTGTACTGCATGTCACATAAAAACAACTTGTGGCCAGAACAGCTGAATCTCTAAGCTTGTGCAATTGAGGATAAGCAATACACGGAAAACCTAAATTATGACCATATCTGTTTTCAAAGTACACCTCAGTTCAACTTTAAAACACAAAAATATTTCTTCTGACATTTACTGAAGAGGCATTTAAAAAAATCTGTCAAGTGTATCTATTTATCACTGAGATAAAATTTTAATGTTGTAATACATTATCTTTTTATATCCACTGTTTCCAAACAAGGTTGGGAGAAAATTGTCCTATACTTTTTTTTAAAAGGAGAGCTTCAACCAATAAACAAACATATGAACAGGATGTTTTAGATGAATGTGAAAAAACCTTTAATTTGTCCATTTATCATGCAAAAACTTTTTTTCTGCTTTCACTAACAAGTGGGTTGCATTTATGCATCAAACATGGTTTAGTTTATTCTCCTATGTACCTGGCATGGACAAGATCATGGTTTAGTTTGAAGAAAACTATTTCTCATAAGAAAGAAATAGTAATAAAAAGAAATAAAAAAAAGAAGAGCTTGTTATTCTATTGCATGAAAAGGATGCAAAGGTCACCAATACAGTAAGACCTGTTAGAAGAGGCCAAAAAAAATTATGTAATTTAAATTGATAACAAAAAGATTAACAAGACTGCCTTTTGTTAAACTCAGAGGGGCCATATTGACTTACTCTGGGATGACATATCAGCAAAGAATGAAGACACAATCCTCCATTATGTTAGTGACCATTCCCCATTTCCATTTTTATAGCCGCAAAAAGATCTGTTTAAAAGCCGCTGTCTGTTCTAATGAGATGTCTCTTGATTTAGGGTCAGAGAGCTTGAAGACTACAGTGTTTCGGCCAGGCTGCTCTGACAGTCAATAGAAATCAATACAGCCGATGCAATTATTAATACAGTCCCAGGCAGTTAGATGTGAATGAGACAGATGACATCAGGGCAGATTGATCTAGAGGGAAATGGATTTCATAAAGCACTCAATGCTTTCATTATACAGCACACAATGGAAAGACTGGGGAAGCTCAAAAGGTGCTGTACGCTGCAATTCTATGCTTCCCAATCCACCATCATGATGGGAAATTACACATTTAAATCTAAGTGTTGTATTGCACATTATAAAAATGTAATGTTACTTTGTGTTGTTAATCTGGTTTATATGACCTTCACACAATTGCTCTATCTAAATATTTAACCACAGTATAAAGCTGTTTGCCTAGTACGACTGTGTCACTTTCACAATCATTTTGTAATCATGAAGCAAATTCCTATAAAGTAATAGACATTAACATGGAACCAATGTGGAAAAGAACAATGCATGTGTTGCATAGACGGAATATGTAGTCGAAAAAGATGCGCTCAATAATATACATCCATCAGATCTGGGGTAAAGAACAGGAACCTGCTTTAGTTAGAAGCTTGTGAGTCTCAGGTGTCACTCCCGAATGAATATTCACCCTGACGATGAACCCTGCTCCCTATGGGCCTGTGGCACTAAATAACACAGCATTAACACTGGTAAACCAAAAAGGAGCTCTATGTTTGGTTTGTTTGGGTGGTTTGTTTGAATAACCTCCAGCACTCAGCTTATGGACCAATAAAATCGGCTTATTGTCATCAAATCCCTGAAGCTTCCTAAACAATATTAAACTATATAAATCTCGATTGTATTTTTTTGCTGCTCTTCATGGAAAATGACCTTTAGTTGATTTGATTCATTAAAACTTAAATCTTCTGGGAGCCTGCTATGAAAATCCCTGATACAATGATTCTCTGTATTCTAAATAAAGTATGTACCTCCTAGCAATAAAATTTACAAGGAAGAGGCCATCAATGATGAGGCTGAACACAACTTTATGCCATCATTAGAGGACAATATGTTCAAATTTTGTTGGAGAAAAGGGGATATGGAAAATTATAGGAATCATAAGGGTAGATTAAAAAAAAGAGTAAAAGGAGCTGCGAAAGGGGAGACGTGCAGGTAGTCTGTTACTATAAAAAATTTGTCTGTCTGTGTATACCTCATCAATTGTATTAAATTCATTTCTCCTAGTCAACAGCCTGATTCACAATTAAAATTATTCCAGCAGCCAAAAGCAGAAGTTTTTAATTTAATTCATGTTAAAGTGGTGAAAATCTGTAAACCGAAAACAATCTTAGGCTCTTACAGTACTTGTGACGTTAGGCAAAACCCACCTCAAGTTGTTCTAAAATCTCCATGATGCATTAAAAAGCCACTGCATGGTAATATTATATATTGAAGTGATTTTTTTTTTTTCTCTTATACCCCAAGAAGCCTAAAACTCAAATAATCCGGCTCAAATTTTCATTCAGTCATCTTTTTTTCATCACTAATCTCTTTAAGATCACATATCACAGTTTACAATAGAAATGATTGGTTTTTTTTGTGTGTATGTGCGTTTTGTTTTACCCCAATCTAATATGTAAAGCAAATTATGTTTGAGATGTAAAGATGTTTATCCAGATCCAACAAAATGGGAATAAGAACAGTATGTCAACCTAATTGAGACTATACTGTAAGCTGGGTGTCAACTTCTTTCTTCTGCAAACTCAAGTTTCTTAATATCAAAGCACAACAAATATGTTATTGTCCAAAACCACAACACAGCATCCTTCTAGGTTATTAATGGTGCTGTCTATGGGATGTCTGATGGGTGAGTCCAGCCGCAAAATCAAAATATTGCAAACATAGTCAATAATAATCCAACCTAAGCCCCTCATTGACTACTGAGAACTGAAAACCTGAATGTACTGTATTGCTTTGATGGAAACAGTAATCTACTTTATCATGAAGGACAGCCAATATGGCTAACGTTTTCATCATCTTTGATTGTCCATGTAGTGGAGCTGTCTCAATGATCTGCAATTGTCCAAACTTTAGAACTGGCTGGAAAAAATAAAATGGAGACCATGTGTGGGTTACTCTGTTTTCATTTCTATTCTAGCTTTCAGTGCTATGTCATCAATTACTACACTGTTCATATGAAAGATGTCAGCAGCCGGTCGTTCAAGCTGAAAAAAACAACACTTGTGGATGGGACTGAAAAACATTCGAAAAACAGATGCTATCAACCGAAATGTAGAGATTAAACTTGAAAAAGTTTAGGGAGACATGTAAAAGAGATTGGTATCAGCTACTTAGTTGTAATGGGAAAAATGTACAGTATAATTGAACAATGTGCACTTTTATTATTTTCTTATACAGTGATGTCAGTTTGGTAACCCATTGGAGAAGGGGACAGCCTGAGGAGGTGTAAGCAGTGAAGGGTATAAACTAAGTGAGTCAGAGTGTGTCCTGAAATGTGACAGCAGCTGGTGTGTGAGCCAAACAGCCACTGCTGATCTGTGGCAAAAAAACGGAGGAAAAATAACAGCAAGGCTCCACACAGGCACGGTACAAACCTAAGGTCATTCACACCTCCACACACACAAATACACATACATTCTAACACTGATGTGCACGCCTGTATCTCTGCACTCACATGCAGAAGCTACACAACCACACAATTACTCTGATAATGTTGTGTTCCTGGACATTTCTGCAAGCTAGCAACATTTCTCTCAACTAATCCAACATTAACTGTGAGCTAATCCTGTGATGTAAAACCCTAATCACACCCAATCCCATTTCTACTGAATCAATCTACCTAAACCCTGAAAGTAAACTACAAATTATCTAAAAATCTTGTAATGCAAACTGGTCAAATAAAATCTGACAAACAATACACAAGTCTGATATCCTCATCTTAAACCATTCAGTAAAAGTTGACTGGAATATCGCAGGAAGTTTCCATGAAACTAAACTTGGATTTGACAGCGGTGCTATTTAAATTCGATTTATTCAAGTCAGCAGGATTCTAATCTAAACGAAACCACAGCTGTAATTACAAATCAGATGCTCAGCTTCATTAGAATAAAAAAGGCTGAACACAGTTTTTCATTTTAATCACGAGTGTCTGACTACATGTGGAACAGTACTAATAATTCTTTAATTAACATGTTGACTGGGAGTAGCGGAGGCCACCATAACTCCCCTCCCCCTTCTTAGGCTTCTATGCCTTCCTGGAGACACAGACACAGATTAAATAGACAATCTCAGTTAAATCATTTACCTTTTTTCTAAAGGGTGGACACTTTAAATAAACTATGCAATTAAAATACTTAAAGTTCAGTCTAAGATAGATTAGGTGGAATTTCCAAGCAGGTAATATTTGTCACTGTCCAGATCTTAGCATATTCTTCTATAAAATTTTGATTTAATGCATTGCATCTACATTTTTGTCAGAAAATTTCCATGTTTTACTACCAGAAATTATATCTGTGAGAGTTTCATGTGAACAATGATTGCACCATGGTAAATACTAAAAACCAGGCAGAACATAGGAGTGTTATTTAAGATAAAGGAAACAGTGACACGCAATTTTCACTGCATCCCATTCAGCCATGCCGAGTATTACACAGCAAAGGTAAGCTATAATTACTGGTTTGTATTAAGCCCCCCTGGTTTCATTGTTGTTTTCAGGGCTACCTCTGCAACAGCACCGTAGCACTGCATTTCACTCCCCTCTCCTGCTCCCTCTATAGATAGGAGCAGAGAGCAGCTGGTGAAAAGAGATAAAGTCATGTTCTGAGTGCTTTCCTTTTCCAATCTACCTTGCACTGCTCACCCAAGTGCTGGAAGCACAATGATAGAAGTGTGAGAGGCAGAAAGTAGATTAAAGAAATCAAAGGCTCTCCTGACTTTTACAGTCCACATGAACAGAGCAGGAGGGACTGGTGAGGTTCACAACCCCTGTGATTTCACTTGCTGAATCATATATGCACCATTTGATTGTAGCCAGCCAGGTAGACTGTTTTATTAGTGTGCGCAGAAGTGTGCATTAATCCCCCTCCTTCCTTCATCTGAGACACTGATGAGGTTTAGAAAGATATAATGTGAGCACAACTGTGAGGCAAACATTAACCATCCCCCATGTCTTAATGAAATTAGCTTTTGCCTCACTAGAGACGTGGCCGATAGCAAAGAGTGGTGACAAAGAAGATCATCTTCAAAGGTTACTTCCCCTCTTTCTTGTTCTTATTGCCTTTTCCCTCATAACTAGAACAAGTTCATGTATGTCCCGAGGTCATGATCAAACCGCTTTAATCACATCAATAAAACATTTTTAGATAATTTCAGGACAGGAACAGAAAATTGAAAATGACAATTTCTCAATAATTGTGTTGGCATTTTTAATATTTTATAATAAGAAGCCATAGGAGATTTGTCATTTGATCTAATGTCTTATTGCGACTAGCCATAACGTGCGCTATCCAGAGGTTATCGTACAATAGATTTCATTCTGAACTGAAAAATCTTAATATGGATACATACATACTTTGACACCCCTAATTTTCAAGAAAGATCTATTCCATTCTGCTAAATGGATAGATGTCTGCTCTCTGCTAGGCTATTCAAACGGCACACACATCACGTGAGGCTAAAAAAAAGACTTCTCAAACATCTGGACAAAAAGCTGCCATGTTTGGACCCAATGAGGACTCTAAATGACCCAGCGGGAGAGTTCCCAAATATGGCCTGCTGTTAATTAGGGGGCTTCCAATCTCTGCAGTCCTCCTTTCCCACATTTGAATCCTGAAGTATTATTGGAGTGATCAATCTTTTTTTTTTTCTGGGTCCACTGGTTTATGCAGTCACCTGCTGGACAGTTGGCAGCTGTCTTGGACTGAGGGACGGGCGCTCAGTTGTTTGTCTGAGCAGCTCTTCTGCAGCCATGGCAAGAGGTTAATGAAGCAGATGCTGGTAAACATGCAGGTCAGCGATGATATAAATCTGCAACTTGATACTGCAAAATAGTGGAACTGCTGCTCGCATGAATCCGGTGTCAGAAATGTGCACGTTTGGCAAAAAAAGCTAACATGTGGCAAATGGGGGGCTTAATTTATCTTCAGTAGCCTTTACTGTAGTGCCAGAATGAAGTGTTGCCATGGCAACACCATTACAATTAAGGGAAATAGTTAAACTCTCCAATCATTCAAATAAATCAATGTTTTATCCTGTAGCATTGCCAAGAGAGTATAATGGCCTGTGTCGTTTTAGTTAAAAAGACCATTTAACCAGCTAAATTAAAAATGGAAAATTCACGTACATGAATCAGATGTCCGAGATGGGGATGGAGGAACTTTGCTGCAAAAGTTAATATATAGTCAAAATAACCCAAAATATCTAATTACTCCAATTTGTAGAACTGAAAGTTCAAAGACTGATGTTCCCTTCCATTTCAGGCAACTTTTAAATAACAAGAAAACTGATTTCCAGCATCCACATCTGTTCCAACATAGCACAGTGCATACTTCCAACTTGTACCAGCAGCCTGAATGTGATGAACATTTCCAATGTATGTTTGTTTCTTTTGTCCCCGTGGATGACAGTCCCCCATCTCTTTCTCTAACCAGCTGTTTGTGTTAATTGCTTCTCCACTTGCTTCTGTCAATTTAACATGGCACCACTCTAACAGCCTATGAATTGATGACAATAACGGTAATCAGTCAAGACAATGGAGGGAGATTACAGAATGAAAAGGTCAATCTCTTGTCTATAACAGAAGTATACAAAGCAACGACAAAGGACTATGTTCCTTAAAACAGGCAGCGTTTTCATTATGTTATTAACCAAACACAACAGCTGTAAAATGACTCCTAAATGGGGAGCGAAGCTTGCACTTAGACCATCTGAAACTGTTGAGTGCACATGGCTTCCCCGTTTGTCAGAGGTGCTGTCTGGGATGGAGATGGAGATATTGAGCACAACTTGAAGAGGACTAATAGGAGCTTTCCCAGTTGCCATTTTGACAAACATGCTGTCGTTTCAGAAAGGTGCTGTCTCTCTCTCTGCCTCCCCCAGCAGTATCTCTGTTACAGATACTGCCAAAAGAGAAATAAACATCAACCACACATCATCGAAACATCAGCCGCGAACTGACACAGATGCACTGCTGTCCTCTTGACTGAGAGGATAAACAAAGAAGAAGCTTGGGTTTGTTCTGATACAAAAGCTGAATCCAAAAAAGCTGGAGTGTATGGCGTGTAAACAAACAGTCCTTTAAAGTATCACTCCTCAGACTGCTGTTTGACCTCTCTTACCCTTCAAAAACCATAATGGCTGACTAAGAAACAAAGAAATCTAAAGCTGACTTCGCCTCGCAGCGAGTCGTCTAAGTCTGCTACACCACAAATAAATGTTGCATACGGTCCCTGTGCTATGGTGCAGTCTGTTTTCCACCCTGCCAGGCAGACACAAAGAAGCAGAAGATTGGGTTTGGCCCATCAAGGACATAATGGTGTTGTTGGAGGAATATTAGATCTCAGCTACAGCTGGGGTACAACGAGCATGTGGCTCCTCCGTGGGGACTAACTTCTAGCACCTAATGCAATCAACCCAACAAATCACACATTCGTTTATGTTTCTGTGGAGCAAGTATCCACGCACACATACGTGCATTACCGGGCTCCCTCTCAGCAAGCCTGAGCCCGAGTCAAATCACCATCGCTTAAATCTGATTTGGGTCCAGAGTGTTATGACTGCAATTTCATTCATTAAAACAGTCAGACATCCAGTCCTGTTCAGAGCCACTGGGTCACACAGCATTTAGCAGCTGAAGGACGGTCCAGGGGAGAGAGGAGGAGGAGGAGGGGTGGGGGATGGGGGGGGGGGGGTGTTGGAGCTGTTGCGGGTGAAATTTAGAAGATGTTAACTGGCAATCTGTTTAATGACAGCTTTAATGGTGACTCGCATAGCTGCAAGGCCACAAGTGCAAACAATTTGCTCATTCTGTTGGGGGGGAAACGGAGATAAAACAGGAATGCATCTGTCAATGTTTACACGTGATCTGAAGGCTGGACACACACTCATCTTTCTTCCTGCTGTTAGCAAGTGTGCTCCTCATGCCATGCGAAAGTCAGGGAGCCTGGACAGTTTGCAACGTTCCATTGAGTGCTGTATAAATGTTGATCTGTCATCTGTAACATTTAATATCAGTAACCACTAAGCTCAAGGAATGAAAAAGGTATAAAATGTCCTGATAAACAGTTGTTTGCACTGTAAATAAAACAAAATGGCCCGCTCGCTTTTTAACGGTTGAAAAGCACACAACCTTCCTGGAAAATTGACAGCATTTCACATGCATGCAATCCCATGTGCCAGAATGCCCATCTGTTGTTGTAAATTATGAATGAGCCATTAATTTTTTATCCACATTAAATGTTTTCAATTTTTTTAATTATGACATTGGGGCATCTCATCCTCATTTCGTTTTTTTTATGGTCAAAAAAAGGAAAAAAGAAAAGGCAAAATACTGAAAACCTTTTTGAGGGAAAGAGGGTATGCAGAGCTGAGTGCAGGAATTCAGATCCGCCGGAGCTCCTGCTTATTTTCTACATAAATGCTGCCACCTGGTGATATATCAAAGGCATCCCATGTGAAAGCAGTAAAGCTGCTCTGTAAAGACGCTTTCATACACATCGTAGAAAGATCCGGTGTCAGCTTCAGTGCCATTAACATCACATGCAACATTCCTGCTTTAATTGGAATTCTGACCAGCTGCATGCAGACTGGAACGGTCACAGCAATAAAGGCCGGTGCCGAATTAAACACGTGCGCATGTATCATTCACATTTGCTTGCACATCAATCAAAATGGCTGCTTTGGGAGGTAGGGTTAATGGTATTATTTGTCATGCCAACCAAGGACGTGAGCATGCGTGTCCGTCCGATGTGATGTCTTTATTAGCAGACATGACAGCAGCCAACTCAACAGTGTTGCCTCCATGTGGAGCAATGCCAACCTGGTTAAACCCTCAGGGTTGTTTAAATAACACACTCCCACACACACACACACAAATCAACAGATTGAGGCAAATCATTAGGAGCAAAAGAAAAATGGGCAAAAACAATTATGACAACAAATGACTTCACACGTTCTGAAATGACAGAGGATATGATTGGGTTTCATAACACTTGTGGTTCAGGAGAAGCAATTTGTAGATTAATCTTTAAGGCTTTTATTTACATGATATCACAGAGCCCTATATTTATTTGGGAAAATGAAAATCATTTAAAAAAGTAACAAGCTCATCAGTGTCCACCAGGTTTTTCAGGAGGGAGTATCATGTGTTTCTAATTTGTAGAAGCTCATCAACATGATCCAAATCCTGAAAAGGAGTGTAATAAATGTGTCATAAAAACATAGTAAGGAAATACAGTAGGGAAAAGGAAGAAGGTGAAGAAACATGAATGCTGTAATCGAGCTTCCTGAGATGAGAGTAAGATTGCACTCCACTTATTTACCACCTTGAGGGTTTATTTAATCAAGACTGTGGACATCAATTTGCTTTTCAATGGAAAACCAAAACAGGAGCCAGGCTTAAAGGAATCTGTTTAAGGGGGAGAAACACACAATTTATCATTGTTTTTATTGCTAAAGTGTCAAATAACACTTTTTTTAACATGCATGTAAACAGTGCATTACCATAGAAATGGCCCTTCTGCACACGTGAGCATATAAAGTGGAGGATGGAACTGTTAATCCTGTTAGTTTCTGTACACCTCCTATACCACCAACCCCTATCTCAGGAGGAAAAGGACAATAATAACCCAGAGACACTCAGGGACGCTCACTGCTGCAGGCTCAGAGTCGGGTTGTGAAGCTTATATCTCATTCTTATTTTGTTAATATGCAACTCTGTATTTTTACCTTCCTCGTCTTTATGGCGGAGTCGTGCAGTACAATGGATACCGCTGATTGCCGGATCCCTGACTCAGAGAAAAAAGCAAAACGCATACGGTAATGCAGAATTTCATATCGCTTCCAGGAAGGAAATTTACTTTCACTGAAACACCTTTTTATTTTACAACATAGCCCCTCAAGAAGGTTAATGCTGTCGTAGCTTTTCTTGTAATTCCCATCTGAGAAAGTTAGAAAGCAGCATCAGAACCATGGAGCAGTGCTAATATACAGAGCCTTTGATTTTTGCCATGGAGACTAATGCCTGAGTGTAATAAAAAGTTTAATCCATCACTGATGTAAAAAAGTGATTGTGACCAAAGTCTTTGACCATTCCCGAGCAGTAAAAGTTCCCATGCAGAAAAACATGGGAATATTTCCAGCTTTTGTGTCTGACTGGTTTTGACAGTAAGGGTGTGTATTATGCCGCACCCGTGAAAGCAACATTTCAGCAAAGAATAAAACATAACTCTCCTTTTATTTACTTCCTAAGAGTCTTATTTGTACCTCAAGCTCCTTTTGTTTCTGGCAGTAAATGTATTTTTTTCCAAGCATGGCTAGTAATGTTATTTATATCAGCATGAACATTTGCTCTTAGATGGATAGCTAAACCAAAGCCATTAGTTGATAATATGCTGTCTGTTTCTCGCTGTTACTCATCTCTAAATTGCATTAATGTGGCACGCTCATCGGGGAGACTGTTTGTCTTCCTGTCTGCGAATGTTTGTGTGTGTTTGGACATTGTTCGGTCTTCTCTGATCTCCCTTGAAAAGAGCTGCGATAAAATGTCTCTTTTTTCAGTTAAATGTAAGAATACAAGCAGGAAGCCACGAAAGAGCTTCCCAGACTCACTGTTTTTATTATTTACACGTATTATTCAGCCACTGTAGACCTTCAGGGCACATCGTAGCATCTGCGTGATGGGATGCACGGCTAAATAACAGGAGTGCATATCAAAACCTATTAAGTAGAGTCAAATGTTTGCCTGTGTTCTAGGTTTGAATAATGTTAGCTAAACCTTTATCCGCTTATCACTGCAGCTTAAGATGAATGACTGAGATCTTTGTGCTCATTTCTACACAAACTGTGTGAAGCATTAGGCAGCGCTCCCGTCTCCCTGCACGTCTGCTGTGTGGCAGAGTGAAGACATATGGCTGTACGTGTCCTCCTACCCCACCCTGTGGTCCGTCTCTGACATGCTCTCACTGTCTTGGCAGAGAGGAAGGCAGGCAGAGAAGGAAGGGAAGCAGAGAAAAAAACAATGAGAAAATGGGCCGACCCTGATCGCATCAGTGAAACATAGCTGTGACCTCTGTCCACTTTGTAATTTATAAGGCGGTGAATATTTTATTGTAATGCATCTAGGTTAACATGGCAGCGTGGGGTCTGGAGCAAAAATTCACTTAGTTTATTTTGCTGGGTCGTAATCAATCAGGGCTTACAGTGGGTGGAACAGCTTTGGAAAGGGCTCTGTTCTCATTACACAGACACACCACACATTCTATATTATAAATTACACACCAACCTTGGGCTTCATTCCACCTACTATCACTTACTGAGCAAATATGGAGTTCATATAAATGTTTGGTTTTGTGTTAAAATGTGGGCAATGGTTGCAACTTGGGGAGAGAGTCTTCATCGAAGGCAGTATAAAATGAGTATTCTCTTTTCCATTTTAAGGTCTTTATTATGAAACCTAGGTGCTTTGAAGTGAGAAAGACCCCAGAGGAAAACCAGTGTGATACATAATATAAATGGAACAATACAGAGGAATGCAGAATGTCATGAATAGAATTACATTTTTACTTATCAAATTCATTGCTCTGCTCTGCCTCAGACATCAGTTTGACAGGCAAACACAATTTGTGGGCACATTCCTTCAAGAAATAACAATGATTACTTTTGTTTTGTACAAACCAATAAAAGTCCATCTTGTTTTCTGCTGCAGTGCTAAGAGGCTTATGCATGTTAAATTTACTCAGTGACAGGAAGACAAAAAGCTGGACCTGTCATGAGCTAACGCTCATCCCATATTCCCAACGTGCTGCAGCAGAGAGGATTTACTAAAATTCAGATTTGGAAAAAACAATGCGTCTTCATATGAAAACAAACAAAAACTGGTATGAATGTGCATGTCTGTGTGATTCAAACTAACCCTGACCAAAAGAGACAAAAATCCAATCAATAATGTTTACAATTCCGCCACAGCCGCCCTGTCCTGACACATCTGACATATGCTATAATTGTGCTCTGAAAAATAGTTTAATGCAGCTTAAACAACTCTTACAACTTTAAACACAAATATATTTTGCCTTTCCTATTTGCAGACAAACGGCTCAGATAAAAGCTTCACATCGCAGACTTTTGTCAAAGCAAACAAATGTGTTTCTGTAACTATTGCTTTCACATAAACATCTGCTACATTTGTCTCCCTGCATCTGGTCGCCTGCTACAGTACAAAGGCTCTACTATGCTGTATCTTAGCAGTTATTTTGTGCCGATGCAAACTAAACCACAAAAAATAACCAAAAGACAAGCAGCAAAAAGATATTTGTCCAAAGCGAACCCAACTTAATGCGCACAATCCTCAAAGGGCAGCTGGTTTAGTAGCATGCGATGATGTAATACAAACGACTTACATGACATGTCATGAATTAATCGCCTAATGTATTAAACTGTGTTGTGTTCATATGTTTGCTTAACAGTGATTTTATAATCCTCTGATATCCCCACATTTACATTGGCACAGGAGAAAAACTCAGGAGTGAGGAAAAAGGGAATCCATCCAGGGACACAAGGGTTGGCAAACGGTGATGATCATCTGGTGAAATGACATCAGGCTTAGTCAATCACTCCTTCTACATACCCTAGCTATGTTTCCTCATTCAGATGAGAAATGAAATATTTGGCTAAAAATTACAGATGATAAAAGGGTTGTTTAGTAGTAAAGTAAGCTCATGAAGTGCATGAACTGTGTCTACTTGACAAGTATGCAAGTGTGTTTGTGAAGTATAGGCTTGTGCTCATATGTATTCATGTGGCCGTCTGTGTCAGTTCATAAGACACTTCTTTAAGAGTTTTTTTTTCTTTCTGCTGTGGCAGTCAGGCAGGAGGCAACTGTGGAGGAAGGGAGCTTGTCAGAGCTGTCTCACTGGGTGATGTTAATATGGCAATGCTAAGCTGGCACAGGACTTAAGCAGCTTACAAAGTACAGGGAAATAAACTTGATGATTCCACAGCAGTTTGCAAGACTTTCTTTTTTTCCCCCCTTAAATCCTAAAGAGTTTAAATACACATCCCACTTCATGCTGGCCACATGACAACTCGATGGATCAAAAACTTACATTCTTCAACGCTAATGTCGAGTTTCCATCGTGGCATATATTAAGCTACAGCTGTTTCTTAATTGTCTTTAATGTTGTTAGATATCGTAATGGGCTGATTATTTCCTAACAGAAAATGCAAATTAGGAATCAATATTCATTTGGGTCATAGTGAGAATTTCAGTTCCACTAAACACCAGTCTTTGTAGTCTTCTTTTAAATCTCGTTTCTTGAAATTATGGATTGAAAAAAACTTTGTTGTATCATAGGCCAAAAATCTGGCAAACACCTTTAACATAAACAACCAGCATAACGTCCAACCAACCAGTAAATATCCATCACAGAGCAGATCGGGCCTGGTCATAAGTTTCCTTCAGCACGTATCAGATCAGGTGGCATGCCATAGATTCATTCTGACTGCTATTAAAGCCATCCATCAACAAAATGACCATCATAGTTCTTGAAATGTAATTCCAAATGTTAGATACTGTATGGAGAGTACTATATGTCCATCATTGTTCAGTGATCTGATGTCTTTTCCCCTGTAGGAGCTGATGTTTTATTGTTTAAGCGTGATGGTTTCATGGATTTTGTGTCACTTTGTTGGATATCAGCAGCGACCTGCAGATCAACCCTGTCAGAACCGGGATCCGGTGATGGCAGTTCCCTCAACCCACCCTGCCTCTGAATATTCACCCTCCCCTTTCCTCTCACCACACACCCCGCATTCCCCAACCATCTGCTTGCATCTCAGTGGTAGATTCTCCAGTTGCCCACACTTTCACCCAAATTTTCTCCTGTAATGATAATACCCCCAATAACAGCCCTAATCCCAACATGCAGCACTGCTCAATTACAGCCTTTCGAAGGATGGGATTAGGAACAAGATGTCAGGAGGGGAGGGAGCAGGAGGATGGGGGAATAAGTTGAGCTGAAGGGTGAGGAGGGAAGAGAAGGGAGGAAAAGGATAAGGGGGGACGAGAGACTGCTTTTTACTGCCATGAAAGGCTGCAGATGAAGAGACAGGCACAGCAGCAGTGGGTAAATCCCAAATAGCCTGTCACCAGCCGACAGCGCACTGGAGCGTATAGAGCACAGAGCAGCAGAACAGACTGGCAGACTGGGTTGAGCCAGGCTAAGAAAGAGGGAGGAGGTTGTCTGGTGGGGCTGGAAGAGATGTTAAGGGTTGGCCAATTTGACTCCAGCATACAGACAGGAGATCGGAGAAAAATACATGGGGTGATGGAGACATGGGACAGGGGTGGCTCAGGTCATGATTTCAAGCTTGGCTCATAAACATTTCTGTGATTGTGGGAGAGGGACTGGTAGAGCTGAAAACTGAAAGGGAGAGAATGAGAGCAACTCTGAAAAAGGGCGTCGCAGAGACAGAAATCAGGGAAAGTTAAGCTTGGAAATAAGGCATAGGGCTTAAGTCTTCAAACTAGCTTTTACAGAATCCGGGCTCAAATAAACACTCCTCTTCCTCATGCCTTTAGTTGGATGTTGGTGAGGGCGCTGGCAGTCGCGTGAGCTATAATCAACTATCCATCACAGCAGCAGCCATCTCACACAGAAACGGTGCCAGCAATGAAAAGGATCCTGTAGCCAAGTGACAAATCTGCATTTCCAAAGCAGATTATGTTTACCTACGTGTCAATGTTTACGGTGTTTCTGCAGTCACAACACGTCAGCAAACTTCCAAAAAAGGTAAATATCATTTGGATATGAAACTAGTAATCATCTTGTTCTGTAGGACTTGAACAGTGTCACAATGAGATATTTCAAAAGAAGGATGATCGTGATACTGTTGTTTAAAGGATAATTGTATCAAATTAAAATGACATAATTTGATTTAGTTTGTTGTTATCTTCTCTAATGACTCTTCTATGTACTTTGACATATTATAGCATCCTCTGCTCACCATCAGAAAAACAATAATTAACAATTCCGTAAAGAAATTTCTTTTGTTTCAGCATATAACTCAACAGCTGAACTTGTCATTTGTGTCTGTTAAACATATTTTTTTTCCAGATAACATTGAAAGTCACACCTCTCCTCTAACATTTTCCTATAATCCTCACAAGAAAAACCAGGAGAACATCCACAGCCAGTTGACAGTAACCCAAGACACCTCAGTATGTTCTCTCTCCTCTTGGACAAAAAGCACCTGCTTTAGACCAAGTTTTGGAGCAAGCAGACACACAGAGGCCACGAGCTGTCTTTTCAAATGACAACAGCAACATAACAGGTTAGATTTTACTGCTAGTGCTAAAAGGACATGAAAGAAGCTGGTGGCAGCAACAGAAAACTGCACATTTGAGACTTAATTCCATCACAGACTCACCAGTGAGTGGCTTGTTGGTTGAATACATCTGACCAGGAAATAGCAACAAGCCAAGCCCAACCTAAGCTGCCGCTTCAAACTATTTATTAAAAAAGAAACAGAGAGATCATTCAGTCCATAGTAGGACACTGACATCTGACAGTGTGAAAGATGACATGTAAACTACCTATGACAGGTGAAATGTGAAGAGTTCCCTATAAGTAAGAAATTGTGCTTTATTTTTATAAAATCTACAGTATCTTCGTGACTTTGGAGAGGCCATCTACTATCATGTGTCAGAACTCATCCAAGGTAAAAGAAGAGGTAAGAACGGATCAAACAGACACTGAATGAAATGTTGGCCCTACAGAGAAAGAGTCTTTCTCTGTCTGACATCCTCCAGAGGGAACCTTCATGTTCTCTTGTCAAGTTCTGTTCCACTGATTCTCCCACATTGTTCCTGCACGCTCCTAATGTCATGCCCAAAGTACACATGCCGGCAGACCCTGGTCAACAAAACTGTGGCTACCAAAGCATGAAGTGAAAAAAGAAAACAACCTCTCCCTGTCCACCTCACTCCCCCTGACAGACTATTAAAATAGCATAGCACCTGGTAAAGCTGATACTGGTGGCTTGATCGGCTACCAGGGATGGCCAGCGGACCAGAGAGGTTGAGGAGAGGGAATGTAAACTTAAATGAGGTAAATCTGCACAACACTCCACCAGTGAGTGGAAAAACAATGTACATTTCAGCTGGTAATATGAACATACATGCTGACAGCGCAGTAAGCTTATGTACTAATGCTGCTGCATTCAGAGGGTTTTTCTGGTCATATTTACAAACAATACTGACAGATATTTTCATTCATACAGTTATCTATTCTTAAGACTCGAAATATTGAACAAGGAGCGGTTTATAGGTTAGCAACATTGAAAAAAAGGACAAAAAGCAAATCCTTCCTTTGGTGCTTCTCAGTTCAGTCATACATCAATTAGCTACTTCAGTTAAAACCATCTGCCTGATACTGTGCTGCTGCGATTGGGCTGGGGTCTGCACAGTTTGTGTGGTCTATGCCTCAGGTTCTTTGTAGTGTTCCCAGAGCAGATTTCACTGTGTGCCAGGATGCATGATCCTGCTGGGCGACACAGCTGCTTTCACAGGTTCTTTTACATTGAGATGTGTGTTTGCTCTGCAGCACAGTTCAGGTGTATCATACTCAAAAGTAACATTTAAAAAATGCCATGATCAAGAGGGATGTAGAAAAATGTCACATTTCTTGGGATAATCTATGCCTTTTAGCTTAGCTACTTTTCTTTCCCTCTATTCATCTTTCTTTCCCGCTTTTTTCTTACTTGTCCTGCCCACCATCGTAGCAGGGAGAATGATGGTCTGCCTGCTGTGTTGTGCCAAACAATTTTGCATTGCGAAGGAGAGCTTTATTGGTTTAAAGCTCCTCTTGGTGAACAGATTTTTTCTTCTTATTTTATCTATTTATATGGAATAATTGTTTATTACTTGATTTAAATCATATATCTGGAACTTTCCCTGGGGTTTTTAATGTTGAGCTAGATATATATAGCATATTAATCCGGAAAAATAAACAAAGTGAATCATCTGTTATGGAAAAGTCAATGCATCCTACAGGGCTACTATGAAAATTGGTCCTAATTTATGAGTCATAAAGAAAAAAATGGCTTTCTAAAAACTATTTGGCTCAATATTTTAAATCAAGCAGCATAACAATCACTGTCGCCAGTGGGAATCTTTTATAGAGAAGCAGCTGTAGGTATTTCTAGTAGCCAGAGTAGCATAGTTCATCGCTCAGAATAAGATGAGAACATTTAGACTCTTGTCATATGCATGAGTGTGTCATATCAACAGATCCCACTTTGGGAGGTTTACTTTTTGGATCATCTAAACGCAACTGATAAGCATTTTGTACTGGAAGGTGAAGCCAAGGGGTTCAGCTAGGACTAGCTTATTGCTGTAGCTGAGGGAGCTGAAGTAATTAACTCAGCAGTGGCAAGGCCCTGGGAGTCAATCAGATCTGCCTTGGGTTTCTTAAAGAAGCACAAAACTAAATCATTTCACAGTGAGGATCGCCTTTGTCTACTGTCTGAAGATCCAGAGTGTCATTAGCCACGCCTCCCTATACCTTTGTTCCCCGCCTTGTCTGTGACAGAATGTGTAAAGTGCAAGCAAACTGAGCAAAACAATTTCACCAACATGACAAAGTAACAGAACATTCATGCTGTCCAGGAGAAGAGCAGCTCACCAGTAACTTCTATTCCAACAACTTTGATTTTTTTAAGAAGTTAGATCAAATCATCTTTGTCTATGGGTGAACATTTCATTCTGCTCTCTGCAATTTTGCTTTGAAAAGGCATTTTTCATTGGCTGTCACAGCTGAGGGCTCCGAGAGGAAGGAGGAGATAATTCACATGAATTTACATTAATGTGTGGTCAGACCGTAAAGACTGGACAAGACAATACGGGAGATCAACACAGAGATGGTGTGTGACATCATTCTTTACTCCACATGAATTACTCCTCTAGTTCTTCACATATCCATTCCTAATTCTTTCAATCTACAAAATGGTCAATTTCCGAGTTTTGGCCATTTAAAGCCTTAGATTTGAGCTACCTTATTTGACTTGCCTATGCAAATTTGTGTAGAGGTCAGGGGCAATGTCTCTGAACTGGTAGAGCTGGGTGGTGGCCCACAGAGGTATTGTAGGGCACGCTCTAGCTGTAGGATATTATACGGCTAAGCCTTCTTGAGAATGTCCATACTTCATCTCAATGGGAAGGTCCTGAAAAAGTAGGATTAGATATTCTGGCACCATTCCCAGCTTTTGGTTGTGGAAACAAACAAAAAAAAGTAAACCAACCAGGACTAACTAGTGAAAATATAGCTTAAGTCTGACTTTCCTCTGCTAGGGTTTTCCTTGCTACTGGATTAATCAGTTTGTCCAGTAATAAAACACAGAAATCAAATGAGCTAATTCAAGTTCAGGAAGTAGTGGAGCTGTGCATAAAGCCCATTTCTGAACTTTATGGACAGACTTCCTGGAAGCATCCAATGACTGGGAGATTATCCGTTCACCAGGCTGATGTTGCATCATTGCTTTTTGAAGATAATTCAGTTTAATAAACTTGTCAAGAGGAGACATTCAGCAGACGCTGGGACTGTCTTCAGCCAGGATGAGAATTTGGACCTTCAAGTAGAAAGCAATGGTGCTCAGATGGAAAAAGGTGGATTGCCCTCTGCGAGGTGAGAGTGAGTCACATCCTCAAGTAGAGGAGTTCAAGTATCTCAGGGACTTGTTCACAAGGGGAAGGAGGTAAGAGTGGGAGGTTGAAAGGCAAATATGGGCACTACACTGATCTATCAGGGGGAAGAGAGAGCTGAGACGAAAGGGAAAATCGTTGGAATTAGCGGTCAATTTTTTTTCCTCACATGGTCACAAAAGGCTGAGGAGACATTCGAACGACAGATAAACAATTAATTTCACATATGGTTTGAGATTTTGTGCCAGTTGTCTTGGAAAGCTGATTCATCTAACTATTTTCAGTCATGTTAAAATAAGCCATTTGTAAATTTTGCGGTGACTGGCTACTTGTTTTGGTAGCGACTAAACTAGCATGTTGCAATACTGTACGTGTCTACAGGGATCATGTTTGCACATGTTTCGGATGTGCAGAGGGTTGACGTTGGGCTTGTCTGGTCTGCTGACAAAAAAGTGTCTTTTGCTATGTGATTTCAAAAAAGTCGTTCACAACATTATGTTTTTCATGAGAGAAATAAGGTATGCCTTATTTCTCTCTCATGCATCAATACAGTAGTGAGTTTATTGTGTCCTTTCAGATTTTCATGCACACAGGACGCGTGACTGGCAACATCAATGAAAGACAAGTTGCATTCTTGAATTTTTTCCAGCAGTTTATGCTACCCAACAAAATATTTGCAGAGTTTTAGCATGAGAACCAGACTAATGAAGTGAATTAGCGTATCTATGTAAAAGACTGAAGAAATGGGCATTCTAATTACCTCCTCATCCAAAGCTGCCAAGACCAGCTTGTCTGCTGCTGAGCTGAGAGTGGAAGGAGGGACGGTATCATCCACACAGCAGACACCCAAGCTGGTCAATTATGTCAGCTGTCTGACTTATTTTCAGTGTGTGAACATCATCAAAAATTACCAGCGAGACCAACAAGAACCTGAGGAGTGGCTCAGAGATGCAACTGAGTCGTGACAGTGTTATTCCTAAAATTCATTCCTCCTACAGACTGAGATCTACAGCTTAGCAGGAGAGGCCCAAAGGGACATCAGTAAAGGTTTGTGAGAGCATCAATCTCCCAATACTGTCAGAGCAACAAGCTTTCCAACAAGGACAAGTCACACATTCACTGACAGCTGAATTATGAAGGACAGACAGATGGATGTGTTGTCAGAGATGAAGGGTAAATTATGCAGCTGGTGTCATCTAATAATTACCCGTGTAGTCATGAATGTACAAAAGCAAGGTTCTGATAGCCTCCGTCAAAAAGCTGATGAATTATAAAACATATAGTTCTTTCTGATGAGGCAGAAAACCTGTTGACGAAACAAGTAAAACCTTTTTCCAAAAATGCAAGATAACCAATAATAAGGGTATGTATGGTTTTCATTAAGGTGGTGAATGGGCCATGAGGATATGTTTGTATGGAGTGTTTGGTCAGAGGGCGGTGCAGGTTTCAGTGCAGCAGAAAACACACTGCTGCTTCTTCCCAAGTGGCGGCATGGCTCATTACTGCAGGGGATCTAGCAATCTGTGATGAGTCCAAATACTAGGTAGGGCGCTTCACAGGAGAAATCTGCTTCGGTTATATTAAAAAGGTCATAAATACCACTTATCCAGCTACCACAGTTTAGAGATATATAGAGCACAAACCCCATTTTTTAAGAGTTTTTTCCCCTAAGTAGTGAGACTGATGCCATCTGCAGATAACCACACCCACTAGCACTGCCCCCCACCACGCACACACACCTCTGTGTATGGACAATTGGAATATGTAATGGGCAATAATTCAACTTTGAGGGGAATTGTTCTTGTTTTATATTATATTTTATTATTCACTGCAACATTTACTGTGTTTATTGTCTGGTATTTTGTCTGCACTTTCAAAAATCTTTTATATATCTTTTATCTTTAAGTTTGAACTCTTGATTGTGTTTCCTCACAAAAATTCCTATCGACAAACATTGTACAAATGGCAAATGAACTATCATGCCATGTTTTTTACAACTAAATATTCTTCTTCACAGCAAAACATTTACTTCTTTCTTACTTAAAAGCATATTTCTGTGTGAAGAATTAGCTGTACTTATTTCCTGAGAAGCACATAATGACATGTTCTGAACCTGGAAATGTAAAGCTGTTAGTCTGCTTGGTTTCAAGTGAATACTCAAGACTTTGTCTTTCAACACCTCTACAGCTCACAACTGGAGCAAACATGAATGCCAATAAACATTTGCATCAGAAAAACTACAGATAAATATTTGGCATTTGAATGGTAATAATTAAGATTTGTTTTTAAAAGATTAATCATTTCCTGCAGCTGTATGTATATTTTGAAATCAGCTTAGCAGTCTGGTTACAGTATTACTCCCACCAACAACTTCAATGTAACTGAACTAATGTTTGTTGGAGATAGTGTGACCATAGTCTACACAGGACATACAGTAGTAATATCTAAAAAGCTGAACTGAGAGAACAAGAAAGAACAAAAAAGAAGAAAAGTTTCAACCTATCTATCCCTTCTGACAATAATATAATTTGATAATTTATATCATATCATTTTTTACAATCTAAACTATAGCCTGGTTACTTTACACAACTGTCAGTAAAGCATATCCATAAACAAATATTATTTATAATGTCATCACAGCAATGACAGCATAACAAAGATGACCTCATGTATAATAACAGCTTACTTTCTGGTAAGGTCATGAAAGTTATTGAACTATGTAGTGGGCCATGTGAAATAATGTTTTATATTTCCAGCAGCCACAATTTAAGAGTACAACCTTAACATACTATCACTCTAACTCTAACGTAGATATTGTAGCAGAAATGTTAGAAATCTTAAAGACAGAGAGATACCATATTAGTGTTACACAATCTTACACAAAAACATAACAGCACACATTAACATGCACCCACACACACATCTGTGCCTACATTTTCAGCACATATAGACATCCAAGCTAACCGCGAACATGGCTCGGTACAAGCTGTACCTCCAACTTTGCCAACATTGTTGACATCCTCTGTGCCTGAATACTTGGCTGAGCTTTCAGAGGTCTTTCTACATTATTGAATACTTTGGATTTTAAATGAAATGCTAAAGCATTTGACATGCTTCTTTGGTCCCCAGGTTTTTTAACTGCACTCAATACACAGTTTATATGTTAGACTGTAACCATGAACTAAGTGCATTGTACACATCATCTATTCTGGGAATCACATGAAAAGTTCAAGCACTGGTCAAGTGGTCAAGTGAATATCACCTGTACATAGATGCAGAGGCTTGTGCATCAATTTGTACAGATTCATGTCGGTGCTCTAATGTGTTCATGAGAACTTTTGTGTTTATACGCATACTTTGCTAAACTGAAACAAATGATGCATGCACTCTGCTCCACCCTGCCCAGAATTAAGTGAGAATGCAGTAACTGGGTCAGCAACATAAAGATTCTTAAACACGAGCTGTATCCTCCATGTTGCCTCTGCAGACAAGATGTAGAGTGACACTAGAGATACAACTTTGAAATATGGATGCATTGGGACACAGTTCATAATCCCAGTTCCAAGAAATGACGTGTGTGCGTAAGCGTGGTGGGGGATGAAAGTGGGGTTTTTTGTAGTTATTTTTTTCCTTTCTTTATATAGCTATAGATGAGATAATGGCAGGCACAGGAAGTAGTAAAAGTAGAGGATGTTATCTCTACTCCAAGTAGCAAAGTGGATCAGGTGACTCACCACGGTATACATGCATGGCTGACCTTAAACACCATTTGCTTTCTCATAGGTTATATGATTTTATCGTAAAATTCAACGAATAAATGAAGGTTTTTAGGTTTTGTTCACACGGCAAGAGGAATTTCCCATTTAAAAACATTTTAAATGCCACTTACAGCCATGAATATTTTATAAGATGTGTAAGAAATCTTAAAAAATAGCTGGAATATATCGTTAATATTATTCTATGGCTCTGAACAATGTACTGTAAACGTCATTTCCCATCATGTGGATGATTCATCTTTCCCCTCGGATATTTCTTCCAGCACTCATGTGCATTAAATATCTTTCAGATAGACCCTGTCATTGGCCAATATTGGCCTTTAGATTCACTTGCAAGCTCCTATACAAGTTATAAACACATTTATGGGTTCAGTATTAATACTGAATCCTGCATAAGATCTAAAGCAGCTACAGTCATCCTATGTTAGTATAAGTCAGATGTGCACTTTTCTTTTCCTTTCTTTTGTTTCTTAAAAGTATTTATTGGTGTAATCCGCAATTTTGACAGTTTGTCTTCAATATTCTCAGCAATGTCTGCAGCATACTCAGCAAAACAGTACCTTTCAATATAACCGTAGCATGGAGTGTTAGTGTGTGTGCATACATATAAACGATGCAGGTTGGAGAATATCTATTGTGATTTTTTTTATACAAGCTCACAGTCTGTATCTGGATGGATGTCTCTAGGTTCATGTACTGAACTCAAAGGAGACCCTGTGTTTATGCTGTTTGCAGATGAACTTCTTCTGCACATGGATATCAGTTTTTAACAAATCGGTCTGTTTACAGACAGCAAAACTTTCGTATGCTGAAACTTTCCTGTGTTGAACAAAAAATAAACAGTTTAATAACATATCAGGGAATTTTAGTTCTACCAAAGTCTGTGCATTTACTTATCAAATCAATACCAGAATTAATGATTAATTACAAGCATGTGGCATGTGAATTACAAAAAACAACTAAACATAACAGTAAAAGGCCAGGAAAGGTGACCACAAAAAAAGGCCCACTAGAAAAAAACAGGCTGCCATGCATATCGATGAAATATAACAGGGTGACAAGCTTGGTCCGACTTTAGGGTTTTTATTCGGAACAAGGAAAGAGAGCAAATGGAGCTGACCTGTTTATAATGGGACTAAGTTTGCCTGCAGCTCATAAAACAAATTTAATTTGTTAGGTCTCCATCAGAGCAAAATATATGCAACACAAGAGTCTCGGCAGGAGTCTCGGCAGGGTCTAAACAGAACACTGGGCAAAATTAAATATGTAGAATGTAGGAGTTCTACTGAGCATGGATAATATAAAGCTAAAGCAGCATCACCATTGTTTTATTTTTTCATAAATCTGTAAGAATCATGAGGCCTTGATTGAAAAGAAATGAAAAGAAAAGTTATCTTTGAATATTTCCTGAAGCAGACTGAGATGTGTGAAGCCTAAAATTAGCTTTAAATTCCAAAGCACCAGCCTTCAAAGGGAGAAGTACATGTATGAAAAATACACAGCTTATATACAGCATTCCCGCTTCTTCTATACATTCTCAGTGTCTGTATGACTGCATGATTATATTTTCATTAGACATTACCTATATGAGTGATCTGGAATAGCCGACTTATCTTGAAAGAACCAAACAAGGTGGATGCAGTTCTCCATTTTTCAGTCAATATTTGAAATCTTTGCAGATTAAACTTTTACCATCATGTTAGGAAGGTGATGTAACACCTCTTTTAAATCAAGCAAACATTTGCTGCTTAATTAAATTATATCATTGAAAGGTTGAACATCCTTTGTTTAATCACTGGGAATGAGTTTTTTAGAAGACAGTAGGCAATGCAGTGAATACTGATGGTGGCGAAAAATTGCATGTATATGACTAAAAAAAGTGTTTACTTCATACTGTGTGTCCAGATGGATGAATTTTAGTTTTGGACATCTTCTCTCACCCCATAACAAATCACATCTGGTGTAGGGCAAAGGGAACATACAAAAGGTGCTTTCCAATTAGGCATTAATTCGTCACACAACCTTGCACTTTAATTAAATGCAGCCCATCAAATGGAGATGTGAAATATGGGGTTATTACTGTGATGACCGATAATGGTGTTGCCAAGCAGGGGCCTGCGTGCCCACCATAAGCCAGCAGCCTCTGAAGACTGGTGGCATCGCAGCTTAGCCTTAATCCCTCTGCCCGTCAAAAAGACTCAGTTTCCTAATTGCCTTTTAACTTATATGAAATTAGCGCCTACGTAAGTCAAATTATCATTGCATGCTGTGGATAATTGAGATTGGGGAGGGAGGTTTCCACGGCGATAGGATGGTTGAGCTCAGTAATTATTGTGTTGCTGGGGATGGCGCTTGGGAGAAGAGAGAGCGCTGCATTAGGGATGCGAGGATAGGACCTCTCATGGGGGTGATCTCAGGGCATTAGCCTTCTCCTCCAAGGATTATCCATGCAATGTTCAAGGCACTGCCAGGGGAAACATGCGCTGAGGAGGATTTTCGATCAACTCCATTGAGGAAAGGGGTTTACCCAACCAACATGGCATCATAGAAATGTTCAAAGCGAAAATGAAGTTGAGTCTTTGTAGAATCTTCAACTGCATCATTCTGAGCAATCAGTAAATAAATGCACAGATTTTACGGGAAAAGAGATAACCCAGTTGATAGTAAATGACTAAGATTAGGGTTTTACATAATTTGGGTTTATGACTTAAAGGGGATTTGCCATGAAGACCCTTTAATAGTCATTAGCATGAGTCAAAGAAAACTTTTTTTCATTCAACACACGGTCTAAGTTATGGCCACAGCACATTATCTTTTCTAGAAGTTAATGTATCATTGGAAGATCATTAAGACTTGTGAAGCAGTTGCTTCCCCCACAACATGATTTTCTATGACAGATGGTGGGATTGTCAAAGCAATTAGCTCAGATGGCCAACAAAAACTCATCAGAGGACGAAAAAAAATATTGTGAAAAATGTGATCGATGTGACAAGTGCAGAAGCAAACAAAACAACAAATGAATGAACAAATAAAGCTATTGCATTCTATGATGCAAATGAGACTACTGGCATAATAATATGATATAATTCAAGTTATTAGTCACATTACTGTACCACAGCAGTTGTACCACAACATTGTTGTATCACAACATTTTAATGGCCAATGCTGAAGCAAATACACATCTGAAAGAAATAATACACGTGGTATGAGCAGTATTTAGATTAGCTTTGTTGTACACAGTGAAACACAAACATCAGACCTCTGTCACTCCAAGCTTATCATCCTCTTCACCGCCTTTTCCTTCATCCCCATGGCAACTGCTCGTCTTCTTATCCTAATCACTACAAGTTAACCTTGATATTAAACGGTGCCCAGGGGACCACTCACATTTTCGTGTGAGCTTTTGAAGACACCATTTCTAATAATAGCTGCGAAAGAAATCACTGTCTGAATTTTATAGGAGTCGGAAGATAAACAATGAGCATTGCTAGACAAGTTAAAAACAGCATTCGGGGAACAAGTTAATAGAAGACAACAAAGAAATGAGCCTTTGAAAAGGATGCATTCTGGGTAGATTCACACAAAGCTTTCGTTTAATACGGGAAGCCTTGAAAGTAAAAAGCTGTTCATTTCATTGCTCTTTTTTTGTGAGGATGTTTATCATCCAACAATGACAATTTACCCGCAACAACAACCCTGATCTACTGGCACAGATGTATCCTTCAGCCTTAACTATTTGACATGTAAAGCACATACTCACACCCTGCATTGTCCTCGGTGAAGATATTTGTTTAGCCGATTTACGGCGCAGCGCCTACAGCACTCTGGTTTCACAGCGGTAAATGGAAACAATAAAAACCCCACCCTAGCTGCTGCACAGAGCTCATCATAGTCTTAATGATCACAAATGCAAAATAAGGTATCTCCCAGCACTTAACTCACCATAAAAGGTGTCAGAGAGCTTTCGTTACACAACGCTCATTTACTATTCCTCTGACAGAAGCACTGCCTTGATGCTATCAATTATTATTACAGTAATTAAGGTGTGCTGGTTTTTCAATAAAGATGAGCTTATACCTGTTTAATGAAACTTGTGAACCCCGTGCATATCAGTAGGGTTTTTATAGAGAACCAAAATAAATTAATAAATAAAACAAAACAACCTGCCAGGCTTTCAAGAGTCCAGGGACACATAGTGGTTTATGGAGACATTTTGTTGGGGGTGGCTGAATGAGTTTAACACCAGCTTGGTGAAGGCCAAGAAGACTGGAGATTGGGATGACCGGTCTAATTTTTATGGAGCCCCCAGGCTGCAGGGCAGCTAATTACACCTGACCCCGAGGAATGTGGAGCCGGTGGTAATCTCAGACGCTGAATGGCCACTAATGCCTCGTCTTCAGACAAGGCCGGGGACAGGTTATGGAACAAAGCCCAGACACATGAAGAATAAAATACATAAAAAAGGGTAGCCACAGCTTCAGCACAGACAGCTTATGTATAGCAGAAAATGCACCCATGTTAATATCAATCATGTTAATAATAATAATAATAATAATAATATCTATCTGTGGTCACGACCTACTGTATTACCTAAAGCACTGCTGCACACAGAATAAATTTAGCTGCAAGTCTAAGAAAACCTGCTCTTCTAGAGTTTATTTTATTTTTGATGCACTCTGAAATACAACCATCAGTTTTGGTAAATATTGTAAGTCACACACATAGTAAAAGTTGGTTTATACCCACAGTGTCTGCATCAGGTCGGTTACACCATAACCACCATAGATGCTCGACGCACACCTATTCAGACTCGACATCCATCCTACACAAACGCTACTACATGGAAATACTCTCCTGTGATTGGTTAGCCTACAATTTCGTGTTTCCAAATATTTGATTCTGCTGTACAAAGTAAATAAGTAAGTCAAAACAGGAGTCACAGGCCATCTCTTAGGTATGATTAAAGCCTGCTCTCACAAAGAGATGAGATAATGAGTCAAAGCTCATAATGTATATATGTTTCACTTGTTATTCATTCAGCTGTTTTTACACAGATGAATACAGGATGTAGTAAATATTGGATCAGTAGCTGATCGGTGGTGATACCCAGTTCAACTTCAGTCTGCATAATAGCATACTTTACTGTTCATACAGTATAATGGTTCAAACGTACATAAAGTTAGAAAATACCACACCATAAAGTGAATATTACTGACCAATATGTATGGCTTGACAAGAATGTTAGGGGTACTGGACATTCATTATATGTGTCAAACATAAACATGGAGAGTGACTGGATGTATGCAACTACGGCAACGTCAATTCAACACTGGCTGAAATGAGAATCTGCATTTTATGTATTTGAATGGGAAACATTTCACTGAAGTATTCATCTCTGTGATCACTGATAATACAACAGGCTGACCCACTGCTAATTCTGGGAAACACAATTACCCCGAACAGTAATGGCTCATGCAGGACATGATGGTATCATTTAGTCCCATTACATTGACAATTCACCGAGCACATAAAGGGAGTAAAATCTTTTCTAGTTGAGAAATATGAGACAATGAGGACTTAATCACCACATTAATGAGATCAAACACCCACATCAGACTTCTAGGAGACAGAAAGGCAACATGACAAGGAAAAAAGACATTGCCTCAATGTTTTACAAAACTGTGTGATCTTTCTCCACAACCTACAAACTCTAATCGCTTCACCTTAAACGACTAGGTCCTGTGTGTAATGCATCAGAATTTCACAAACACATTAATGGACCACGCCTGAACATTAAAACGAAAAAAACAGAGGAGTTCAGTGTATTATATTTGAAGTGTTTACTACGTCTTTGACCTCAAAACATAATTTTCAGTAGCCACGTTCTGTCCATCATAATTGCATCCACCACACAGACCTATATTTGAAACTAGTCTCTTAAATGGAAAATAATCTCCCACCAGGAATGAAAATCACCCTAGAGTAAAACACTGTTTAAACATCTGTAGCAAAACACCCCTTTTTTTTGATTCAGCAAATTATACCTTGAAGCATTTCAACAAAAGAGAAATACAAGTTTCCCAGGCAAATTCTTATCGCTGTTCCTTAAAGAGGAGAAAAATAACTCCAGAGAAGGGAGGAGAGAGAAACGAACGAGTACGGGGCTGTTAAGATTGAGAGGACAGAAACAATGAGGCAAAGAAAGAGTGTAGATGTGTATGAAATGGAATATATACAGTAGTGAGGAGTGGCTCTCCATAAGGGCATAAGGTAAACTCTGTGGCAAGTGTGACTCCAAGCCAGAGGTATTGAAAAGGCAGGCGATAGCAGTAATGAAAGAAATGCAATAATAATGCAATAATGTTGGTTGGGTGAGTCAGCTGGGCCTCCGGCACTTTCTCCATAGTGCGGTAGATGACCTGGTTTTTCTCCAGCTCTGTTCCTCCATTGCAAATACAGGGGCAAGGTGCTAGCCATCAATAATAAATACACACAGTTACTGTTGCCACAAGCCCCTGAGCTGCACGCGGCTGGGAAGGAGGCTTATTAAAGGCCCTCTCTTCTGTTATTGTTTAGCCCTGGAAGAAAGTGGTGTTATGAAAAATAGGACAACAAAAGAGGAGCACGGCTTGACACAGTGTGAGGAATAGGCACTGCTAAACTGCCATTGTCCTAGTATAGAAAGTTAGAAAAGGCCTGGGTGGGACTGGGTGTCCTGTTAAGGGTTTCTTGTTGCCATGGTGCAAAGTTAGTGGAGCCATGTCATGCAACTTGCCTTTTGAGGTCATTTACTCAGTAGAGGAAGATCAAGGAGGCAATTAACATCTTATCTATTAACATAAGTCCATGTTTTGAGACGATATGGGGACAATCTTCCTCTGTGTGTCTACTACCATGTAAGCAAACTCCATCTACTGATTGAAATCAAGTTGGGGTCTCTTTTGTGATTTCCTTTGAATTAAATAAAGTTGGCAACTTAGCTTAAGTCACTGAAGTGTAATTACATTTATTAAATCCTGGTTGGTCAATATTAGCATTCAGATTACAACAATCCTCAAGCTTAAATGCATATAGCATGCAGATAACTATCTCTGCTTAGGTACTTCGTACTATCATAGTGCTTTCCCACTTTCACAAACACTTAGCATGTTAAGGGTATAATACAGTATGAAGCAAAGCCAATACTTTAAACTATATGTATTTATATAAAACACTCCCTGTAAAGTTCCTTTCTGTATCCGGGCTGTGTCCTGACTGTCCTGATGACAGCTTAGTTTTCTCAGTCAGGCTAAAATCTTGTCTGTGCGTGTTTTTGTGCATGTTTTTATATGTTTGATGGGAATCTCTGGGGGAGCTGTTTGTCCATGCATTCGCTCTGTAATCACTGCCATAAAAGAAACAAGAGGCAACAAGAGACAAGCAACTGGCAATAAATGACACGTCCTCCCGGTGGTGTAATAACTTCCTCATCCATCAGTCAGCCTCAGCTCACTCATCTCTCTGGCTCTCAGCTTTGTGACTTCCCGCTCCTGCCTAGTTGACTATAACTTTCCTCTCAGGGGAAGAATTACTTGGATGGACAAAGGGATTGATTGAGCTTGGCCACCATTTGATGTTTATTTCAGCTGAAATGAAACTGTCTTGTCCCTTCAATAAAGCTCGGGCACAGACATATGGGCAGTAGCGACTACGGCCACATGATAAATTACAATATCACACCTTCATGCGTTCTCCTAGTTTCAGATAAACCATATGTTTCACCAAAAAGACCTTGAAATTAATCTGCAGGGTCCCTCCCCCCTTAAATTTACTGTTGCAGCGGGGTCCTCCATGAGATCGATTTTACACTACATTCTTGTAAATGATATCTGGCATGGCGAGGTCCCAAGCCTCCTAATGAGAGACGCTAAAACAAAGGCAACCAGTGGGAGTGAAATGGGGAGGAAAAAGTTTTAAAAAGATGTCTTACAACTGAATGTGACATCTGAAAAACATAAAATGGTGGTGAGGTAAGTGTTAATGATTAATCAATTAACTTACATGGATGATTATGATATTTGATAATGTAAAGGACAAAGGACAAGCAGTGTAGCTTATATTGTCTGTTAGCTGAGATCCTTCAAGACAAGCCTCTAGCAGTTAGCTTGCACTAAACACACTGACATCTGCTGATTATTTGTTTTTGTTTCTTTGAGTTGATATTAGGGATGGGGATTTGATTCAATTGTCTTAATCGATTATCAGGGGAATCAACGATCAATTATCGATTAATCATTAATATCACGTCAAATATTTATAGCCTATATTTAAATGAAGTAAGGTAGAAAAAATCTAGTTTGTTTCCTTATTTAGATTTTAATTGCAAGATGAACGACTTGTAGCAGTTAAACAGGATTCATTCAGTGGTTACACTGTAAAATATGCACTTACATACAACTTCAGCACCAGTCTAAAGATGCATTTAAATAAATTAAAGATAATGTTATCGACTAAAATCTTAACGATCAATTAATCGATTATCGATTAATTATGCTCATCCCTAGTTGATATTTCCACTTTAGCTAGGTCTTTTGGGCTCTTCTGGCACAGACTTGGGCGGGCCAATGCTGGCAGAAGATAAAGAAGATGTGACGAGTGACCTGAACTGACAGGTTGATAATGTGAATTCATTTGAATGTGTCACGCCAAACAGCTGCTTCCTGTTTAAAGACATGTAAAAAGCCTTGTAAACCTTGTTCTAATGCATTAACATATATAGAAAAATACAGCTATTTATAAAATGCTCACTGATTAGTAGCAATTATTTTAAAATATACTCTTTTTCACAATTCAAGAGGTTTCAATGAAATGTCTGTGATAGGCTCTCATCAAAAGGGATTCTACAAAAACTCCTCTTTTAAGCATGAATTTACGCTTCTGCTCATAGCAATGGATCTTAGAGGATGAAGTGGATGACTCAAATCCCCTCCAACCTGTCCTTGCATGAGGGGTGCCTTATGAAATAATGTGAATATGAATTCAGATAAAAATCACACTCAAAACGCCTTGAAGCATGTTTGAACATGTTAGTTTACAGTACCTAACCTGAGAGCTCACACTGTCGTAAACACACTATATTTCTGTTGTATAACTGTTCTGTTGTATCTGTTGTTCAGTGGCATGCTTGATCAGGTCAGATGCAAACAGAGAGGTACAGAAGATCATTCTTTCCAGCAGCCATCAGACTGAAGAACAAAGCCCTACATCAATGTTATTATTGTTGTTATATTTTCTTTGTCAAAAAACACAAAAAAACAACAACAAAAAAACTACTACAATTAAGGCTGTAACAATACCCGTATAAGTATCGAATTCATGATACTCAGAGCCTTGATCCTGTCTGACTCTCCAAGCACAGTTCACCGGACGTCACTATACCACCCCCTTTGGAACATCCCTTTATTAAGGTTTCCCAAATTAATTGTAAGCTGTGTTCGAAATCGCCCCCTATAACGGATGTAGTGCTCTACTTCTGGCGTTCGCCCTTTTTTAGTGTTGTTTAAATTCTCCATGGTCGGTTTCATCCACTACATAGTGCACTATAAAATACCCACAATGCACTGCAAAACTGAGTGAACAAGCAATGTACACAAAAAGTCAGACTCCCTTGATGGAGAAATAAAAAATAAAAAGACGCAGGAAAATTGAAAAAAAACAAAAACAAAACAAAACCTTGCTTATTCTTTTCTTAAATTGAATATATAGATACTGAAGAGAATTTTGAAAGCAAAAGCAAGAGTTTGTGTTTCCTACTCAGAGAACGAAGCTTGATTTAAAGTTGAAGCAGAGTGGGGGTGAGGATGAGGAGGCTTTTGTTTATCTTATAGTGCCTTTAGGCACCTAAATACACATTCTTAACCTAATAAAGTTACAGTTCCCTTTCAGGCAATTGTTCAAAAATTTCCTTGAATGGAGAGCAAAAGGACGGCATGATGGCATTGGAGAATGAAAGATGAAGACCACCAGGAATTTCAGCGCTGTTTGAGAAGATAAAATATATAATAAAAAGCCAGGGCTAAATCTATTCTTTCACAATAATGCAGGGCTGAGGTGATGTGGGGCCGAGAGCAAGGCTTGTTTATCTGCGGGGAAAGTCACACATCACCCTTCTCACTGCCTGCCACAGAAAGGTCATAAATTACCTGTCCAAAAGCCATCAATCTGCACTGGGGGCGACAGAGACCTTCAAGCTTACACACAATCTCACACGCAAACATGCATGTACAAATATGTACAGTACACAAAGAAGCACACACAGAACCCGGGCCAATTCACATTCCCGTAGACCAGCCTGTGCTCAGCTGACACTCTTGGCCGTCTCAACAGTGTGCCGTGCACAAACTTTCCTCACTTGCAGATAAACACTCTCTACTTTCACAAACATCAGTAAAAATGCTTTTTTTGCAGCCATGCAGCAGGAAAATGGCACACTGGTTCTGCACAATTGAGTTAAAAGAAATCGTTTTGATGCATTTAGTTCATTTCATGAATACTTCCATCCACGGAAAATAGAATCTAGCCAAAAAATAGTTCATATTTATTTATTTTAAACTACAAAAACTGGATTGAATTGAAATTTCAGAAGGCAGTGATGACACACTTTCATGAATTTTCATTTTTCTTCTGCTGGAAGACTTTTTTACAGCAGAAACTTCCAGTCATATCTACTTAGATCCCTTCAGCATTAATAATGCACAAGCCTTTATCTTTCTTCTCTGACCTCTTAAATCACTATCACAAAGCTGCTGGTCATGGAGTTAAGACTCCCTCCTACTTCCATCTGCTTTGCCTCAATCCATTCCTCTTCATTACCAATAATCTTATCAACCTTTTATTTTTTTCACAGGAGGTATGAGAATCACTAGGATTATTCATGGAAAGATTATTTTCTCTCCTTACAGCCCAAGTTGCCAAGTGGCAAATACCATGTCTAACTCCAACTGTTCGAACCACTGAGAATGATTGTAAAAAGAAATCATCCATCTCAGTGTAAATATGCAGAAAATGGAAGAGAATAAAACAGCACTGCTGCCTACAATGCAGCGTCATGCTGCTGCGTGGAAGATTTTCAACGTTTCATATTTTCAAGCTTATATCTTTGTGCGTTTATGTGCATGCACTTACGTGTGTGTGTGTGTGTGTGACTGCAAATGAGAAAGAGATGGAGAAAAATCTGATGAATTGTCTCATATATGGCATCCATCAGCAGCCTAGTGATTTATGGGGTTAATAACCAAGTCTATTCACAAGCCCAGAGTCTTGTTGTTTTTCTGTTTGCGGCAAGATGACAGAAATACTACAGACAAACCACCCATTTGTTCTATCCCATCCTCATTTAAAAACCTATACGCCCAGTCCTTGCAGGCTTCTGTACAGTACATACTGTCTTTTGACAAGACAGTATGTGCGCATGTGCATGCAGCCACTCAAATGCTGCCTGTTTGCACAAATTTTCAAAAATACTTGTAAAGATTTGAAATTTTTTCCTGTCATGCTCAAGGTTTCAAATTGACAAGGGAAACTACTTAGTCCTCAGTCTGAGATTGTGTGGGAAAAAATGTGAAAGGGATAAATGCAAGGATTGCAAAAGCCTTCAATGTAGTGCTGACACAGTCTAAGCTTTGTAATATTAGCCTTTTTCTCTTGTGATCCCTCAAAACGTTTAAGCCTTCAGTCCAATAAAATGTACATATACATCACACCTTGCTTTAGATACGATTGTGAAAAGCAGTAAACCAAGTACTGGGTGGTAATAGTAATCCTTTATTTCTTCAGGCTATATCCATAACAGATGCTCTACCCTACATGAACCCTCATATTTTATTTAGCACACAATCTCACTGTTTCTTACAATTATACATAATTTGCAAAATACGGTAAATACTGCCAACAGCTTTGTGCTAACAACAAAGAAAAATGATTTTTACCTGCATTTTACTCCAGTGTTGCATGTTTTTGAAATGAACTGCCAAAACACCCAGTCTGACTAGTTACTCACTTATTAAAAACAAACCAAATGACCAAAAACACAAAATGTCATCGGAAACACATGAACTGTAATGTATTATAGATGCACCTGTTTCACCATCATTGGAGGTAATACAATAATGTACATTGTCTTGAATTCTATAATGGAGGCAGTCATTATACATGCAGAGTAATAAAAAGCTAATTATGAATTCCCCAACCGCGTTCTGTCATTTGGCAGGCTCTTTAACACAAAGCATACGTTCCAATGAGCTCAAGCTAATCTTCACAAGAGACGAGGAAATTGGCTCTCCTCAGCCGACTCCATCCCACGTTTCATCTGCGGACTTGCCAGTTTGGGAATCGACATGAAAGATCGGAAGATGAGGGGCAAAACAAGAGCAGGGAAGCACATGAAAGCAGTAAAGTAAGTGAGAGCAGGGAAAAGAGCAGAGAAGAGAGGTGTTGTACTAAAAAGAAACAAGGTGTATGCAACTACATACAGCAATGGTAATATGTTTACCTACTTAATGCTACCGTAGTGCTGATTGCTTTATCAACCCAGTGAGTCTGTATGGGACAGAAGAAATACGAGCAGGAAGATGGATGAGATCCAGCGCGCAGGAAATAATGTATGGAGAACACCTGCAGGATGTGTTATGAAGTAGAGACAGAGAGAGAGGGAAACTGGGCTGCAGAAGCTGCTGCCTTGGCTACTGATGCTGTAGCTGTCACAGCAGGCTGCAGGTTACAGTATGTGATTGTGGCGATTACCCTGAACTGGCAAGAGTTAATGAGAAGCTGCAGCATCCTCAGCTCTCTAATTGCTGTAATAAGTGGTGGGTAGGGAGATAAAAGGGAAAGGTGTGGGGCTAAATGTGTGAGGACTCATAATGTTTGAGGTGCTGAGGGAGACAAATTAGACTGTTGATAAAGGCAGCCATGGAGTTTTTGGAACATTGTCCTGGTTGATTGATCACCATGCCACAGTCCTGTGTGCAGCGCTTGTGCGTCAGTGAGTCTGCTTGTGTGTTTTAAAAGTGCTTACAAAAAATGTGTGATTAATTACTTTTAGCATAATTCTATTTGGGTTATCAGAATCCAATTAAAACTGCTTTTTACTATTGTTGAGGCTGCACAGTTGCTTAAATGTGTTTGCTTAAAATATTTGCAGAATTGAGGCCAAACTCACTTAATCAAACACAGGCTTTGTCAGAAGGTACCTGAAAATGAATCTGTCAAAGAAAAACAACCAAAGAAAACAGGCAAATCAAATGACCCCCCTGTCTCCCAGAGAAAGGGAAAAAAATGTTTTGAAAAATAAGAGAGCACAAGAAAGGATTTTGCATTTGATTTGTAAAAAAAAAAAAAAAGAAAGTGCTGGCTAGGATTTGATAAAAAAAAATTATTCTAGTGACTGTGCTTTCAACAAGCCTTTTATGTCTGTTGTCATCCTAATGCAATTTCTTTTGACTGAGACTCCTTTAGCCTAAAATAGATCCATCAGCCTTCTCAACATATTCAGTCCTTGCAAACACATCTTCACTCACACACTTCAGCATACTCACTTGCATTTTTTAAAAAACATGCACAAGGAAGTTAAACTGAAACATTAGTGGGCACATACTACAGATTAAATGTAAAAACATACTCTCAGATTCACTGGTACACACACACAGACACATACACACACAGCCTTAGCCCTATAAAAACTACTCCAGCCTAAGGTTGAGGCCTTGATATGACAAAAAGGCAACTCAAGGATACAAAAGCACTTTTCTCTGCTGTGAAATGGAATGGAAACAATGACACCTATAGCGAACAACGAGCAGGCAGACAGCCAAACAGAGTGAGTGAGCTAACATCAACATCAGTGCTCCTGCCACAGCCTTGTTTCATCGACAGTCAGAGCCATTTAGACAGAGGCTGTATAATGGCCAGACCATGGGCTTCTCGCCCTACAGACTTCAGAGCCATATTTATCTGCAACACAGATTAAAGAGCTGGAGAAAATCAGATTGAGGATGGCTAATTCCACAGATCCATCCCTACAACATTTAGCAACACAACAGTTGAGTATTCCTGAGACTTCTCTGTGCGAGTATAGATGAAAGAGCTTGTTGTCTTTTTTCTCTTTTCCCCTGTGTTTCTCTTGGCTTGTTTATCACCCAACCTTCACAGTGGATCCCAAGTCGAAGTGGCTCGGTTCAAACAAAATGCCTTCCTGCTAATTATCTGCAATTCCTCATCTTCATAAGACCACTCTTCCCCCACTTTTGCAATTGAATGAATTTGCATAATAATCACTACTTGGCTCATTGCAGTGTAAATAACTGGCTGGTGGTGGCTAGCTGTCCTAATTTCCCCACTTGTTAAGGAGACAGGTTAGCCCTTAAGGAATTATAGTTAATAACGTATATCCAAAATCCAGTTGGCAAAAATAAAGAGGCTTTCCACCAAGGCAATTCACATTAAATAAATTAAGCAATCAATAACTCCACACATTTCAATTTGTATGGCAGCAGTTATTTATTGGGACAACTGATTTATCAAGGAAAATCCTGTGCAACTTCAAACATGCCTCCAATCCAAAACTGGCTTTCCTCCCCCCTTTTTGGATCATATTGGTACAATTAGGCCTAAAGACTGTAGCTAATTACAGACTGAACATATTTTCTTAATGGCAGCGTGAAAGGCAGAAAAATAAATCTTCAACATACTGTGGTTAACAGCAGCTCTAACTTTTAGC
>JAVQJG010182026.1:0-14044 GCA_036024015.1 Craterocephalus amniculus
AAATAGCTGATTTTTAACTGATTTAGTATCGCAAACGCACGCCCAATACTGTTCCATGTATGGTGTTTTGGTGTTTGGCATTTGAAACAAATATCTCAGGGAAGGATCCAAATCTCCAAAAAGTACCATAGGTGTCCAGTACACTTCAGTTTACATTGCAATTAAGGCTCCACTTGCAAAAAAGTGGACTTCTCCTTTAAACTGAGCAAACCTGGCAAAGTTTATCATGTCTTTGTCGCTTAGCAGCAGCTTTGAAAGACAAGCTAATAATTTTCGGCCTTTTAAAAAAATCGATTCTTGGAAGTTTTGGACTCGATTCTGAATCTTGATGAACAAGAATCTGGATTCTGATTAAAATTATTTTTTTCCACCGCCCCCTAAACTTTGACTTCATTTAAAGTAAATAATGACGGAGCGCCTTATGTTCTTTGTGTCACAGAACTCGTGTCGTTTGACAAGCAAGAAAAAAATTGCAATGAATTCAAGGACAATGTGTGGCGAACTGAATTATGAAGATGGTAAGCCTATGATCAATAAAACTCCCCAATAAAAACAACCCTCTTCTCTCCTCTGTAGGACATGATGAACCCAATGTTTTTATTTTTTTCTTTGTTTTTGCGTCTGTTCTGAAATATTCATAATTTATTGGCCATTTGGCATCGGTCCCGGTGTGTAAAGACCTTTAGATCACATGACCAGGATCTGAGGAGTCCCCAAATATCTTCATCATCATCTTCATCACAACCAGAAATCATCACAAAACAGTTTGATCGGAAATCAGAGACGGATCAGAGAGACGGAGACACGGAGGGGATGCAGAAGGATGGAGACAGACGTGGGGACATGGACAGATGTGGACAGGTTGTTACTGATGCGTCTCATGCGTCCATCACAGGGTTAGCGATGCAGCGGTGCATTGTGGGTGATCGTTCCCATCAGATTAGTGAGATCCGGGTCAGGCGGAGGTTAGTCTTGGATCGCGTTCTGGTTCCGGGACCACCATGCTCCACAAACCTGTGCGGACCGTCCGGGTCCACGGCGTCCTCCAGGTCCAGGACCAGCCTCTCCAGCCCCATCAGCTGCTGCGCCATCTTCCTCTTCTCTCTGTCAAAGTCTTCCTCGGCGGACCGGACCCGGTCCTGGGAGTCCTGCAGGGCCCGCTGTAGGGCCCGGACCTGCTCCCCGTCCCGGTCCAGGTGTGCGGTTTTGGCGTTGAGCTGCTGGCGGAGCTGCAGCACCAGGTCGGCGGTGCCGTTGAGCTGCGAGCTGAGGCTTCTCAGATGCTCTCTGAGCGACGAGATCTCCTCCTCCATCTCCACGATCTGCGTGGACAGCTGGTCCGCCAGCCGCATGTAGGTCCGGTTCTCCTGGCTCAGGCGCCGGACGTCCTCGGTCCGGGCCCACTCCCGCCGCAGCTCCTCGGAGACGGCGTCCAGCTCCAGCTGCAGGCCGTCCACCGCCATGGCCTGCTCCTTCAGGTCCTGGATCAGCCGGTCCCGGTCCGCCTTCAGGGAGTCCAGCTCCGCCGTGAGTCTGCAGACGGACTCTGCCCGGTTCTCCAGCTCAGACCGGAGGGCGGCGATGGTCTGGTCCTTGGCCCGCTCCGCCGTCAGCTGGGAGACCTGGACCAGAACCTGGTCCTCCCGGGCCTTCGCCCTCCGCAGCTCCTCCTCCACCGCGATCTTCTCCGAGGCCAGACGCTTGTTCAGCCCCTCCTGCGCCTCCAGGAAGGCGATGCCGTCCTCCAGCTGGGCGCAGGCCTCCTGCAGCCGGGCCTCCAGATCAGAACACCTCCTCCGAGAAGCTTCCAGATCCTCCTGTAAGCCCGACACCGCCTCCGCATGCTGCCGGTCCGACTCCTCCCTACTTACAGCACACAGAGCTCGTCCAGGAGCAGCAGAATAAACGCTCCTCATCCTCATCGTCGCTGCGGACTCATACCCGCGTGATGCTTTGATCCATGAGGATAAATAAAACTTCCTGGGACGTCACCACCCACCTGACGGCCATCACCTCCTGGTCCATCTTCAGCTTCAGCTCCGCCTCCAGCTGCTCCTTCTCCGAGCTCAGCTTATGGACGAGGTTCCCGATCTCCCTGGCGAAGTTCGTCTCGAGCTCGGCCCGGTCCCGCTGCATCCTGGGAGTTTACACGACATATTTAGAGGTTAAAAAAAAGTAACGATACACCGGAATATCATGATATTTGGGGCACAGATTTTTAACAATGATCAAAAATAGATCTTTTTTTTATGGGAAAACTTTCTAGCTTAAAAAACTCATAATAAAATGCCATTTTTAAAAGATCAACTATTTTTTATTGATGTATTTTAGTGAATTTTTATTAATTTGTGCTAACATGAACAGTGTTAGAAGAAAGCTGCAGGTCTGCTGAAACTTAGTAGTTTTAAATCAGGAACAAAAACTTCTATTTGCAGCCTTTTATGATGAGTGATTATTTTTCTGAGGGTTTGTTTCTTTCTTTAATTGTCTTATTTTGTGATTTTACTTTTGTTTTTAATTATTTTTATTACTTTCTGCAGCTTGCTGTTATGTTTCTAATGTTTCTATGTAAAGCACCTTGAATGGTCATGTACATGAAATGGGCTACACAAAGAAACTTGCCTTGTCTTTTGTGTCTCATCTAAACTTTTGTTTAATTTTTACTTGAAGAATCTGAAGCACATTAATTTTTGATCCATATATATGTTTATGAAAAAGGGGAAAACAGTTCAAATTATATATTTTTTGTATTTATTATATATTCTATATATGTATGACCATACTGTTAAAAATTAAACCACTATGTTTTATATGTTTTCTTTTTGTGTTTGATGCTGCAGGGATACGTCAGACCTTTACTGATGAGGCTGATTTTATTTCCTAGATTCATCTTGTACATAAAAAGCAAGTTTTCTTATTTTTTCAGCAGTGAAAGTTGATATTAAAGGTCTCATTTTTTACTCTACTGGAACAGTTTTCTTACGATTAAATTGTGGAAAAAAAATCTGAATATATTCAGTAATTGCAATATATCGTATCGCTAATCGTTTTGCAAATTCTAGCAAATACACACCCCTACCGGACACTTGACCCGTTTCCGTGAAGACGAGCTGCAGAGGTGATTACGGTCTTCCTCACCTGCGCTCCTGTTCGTTGCTCCATCCTCCTCCTCCCTGATGGATCTGAGTCTGCAGCTTGTCCAGCGCCTCCTTCAGCTGCTTCACCTGCTGCTCCACCTGAGACTTCTGCTCCTCCAGCTCGCTGATCTCCAGCTGATCGTCACCGATTGATTACAGAAAGATATTCACTATTTTATCAGTGTTTGCAGAGTCCCGTTTTACAAACATGTAAACGAGATTTTTTAAATATATGTTACAAATAAACACAGATGCAGGAAATAACATTATACGCACAAATTCAGCTTCTCGTGCCCAGATGATGCCAAATTTTTTAAATTTTGCATGAGTAATAACTAAAAAAAAAGAAAATTAAGTTCCTATTCTGGATTCTTTAGCATCAAAGCTCTTTTACAGACTTGTGACCTCATGAATAACAAGTTAGCATGCGAGTATCGTGCTATTTATTGATGCATTAAGTCATGTAACACAGTTTGACTACAAATCTCAGCAAACATGACTTACTTCTGGAGTTCCCCAAGGTTCCACCCTGGGACCTTTTCTGTTTAACATCTACATGCCCCCCACCACCATTTTAATTAGATATGTGTCCAAACAATTACTGTAAAGGTTGCTGAGATGAGCTAATATTTGAAACGATTCCTTATAAGTTTCAACCGTCTGGCTTCTAGACTTATTTTAGAACAATCGCTATTAATGGTTTAACCAGAAAGACGACAAACAATGTTACGTCTTCAGATTACAAAGAAACTATTGTAACACAAGTTACCGATTTCAGCACCAGTCAAAGTGGCAAAAAGGTAAATACAAGGGCTACTTTAAGGTTGTTAGACATGGGAAATAGTATAATAGATAACCGTTGCTAAAATGTTGAAATCTAATACAATTAACAGAAATAACGGAAAATAACGTTTGTAACGGCAAGTAATGTTTCTGTTCATTTTTAATTTTTAGCTCTTATGTTGGTTTGATGTGCAACAATGTACCGAAGGAATAAACCAAGAAGCAGAAGCAGCCATCTTTGACGGATGATGTCAGAGCTTGTCAGTCTTGCCCGACTCTGATATTTGTCTTCTTGGGAGCGATCTTCTTGCATTTCCAACTGAGATCTCAGAAAATCTGACTTCTGAGTACAAATCGATGGGACCATTATTATGCAATTTTTTTTATTCTTCTTGATGTTTTTTGCCGTATCTGGCTGTAGTGATGGACTCAGACCTAAAAATACATGGAGTTTGTTATGGTTTTATAGTAGAAGAGGTATGCTTGAGGGGGTGGAGTCTCTTCTAAGTCTGTAATTGTAGTCTATGCGGGTTATTATTTTCATAATTCACCTTTTTTTTTCTTTTTTTACTGCTTTGTCCTGTAAACAACCTGTCCAGGGACTACAGATAGACATGAGCAGATTACCTGGAACCTGCATCTCTCCTTTTTGTTATCTAAAAAGGTTAATGAAGCGTTGTGCATTATCCCTGTACAAATAAATAAACCTAACCATACCAAAACCACCAACCGGACCAGAAATCTGGACTCACTACAGCATTTTTTATGCTCGTCTCCACCGTGCACTTTAACCTAGTCTGTGTATTTGTATTACTGTGCTGGTGTTGTGTTGGCTCGCCATGGGACTACAGATGGAAATGAGCTTTGTCATCATCTTGCATTTATAGAATTAATGTTTATTTATGTTCAGTTTTTAAAACAAACTAAAGCTGAAAATCATTTAAAGTCAGGATAAAAGTATCAAAGATGATCACAAAGCTTCCGGAGAAACGATTCCGGGGTTTCTGTGATTCTTAAAAGAGTCTATTTCAAAATATTCCCGATATTAGCAAAACTATTTCCAAGATCTTCTCACCTTAAAGGCTTGACAGATGTCTTTCCGCTCAACCTCCATGTTCTGCCTCATCTTCTCCAGGCTGCGCTCGTAGAAGTTCACCTGAGGAGGAGGAGGAGGAGGAGGATGAAGGTCTGGGTCCTCCCCATGGACAGGTAAACGCTGCTCGTGTTGCTGTCGGTGGGTTACCTGCGTCTCCAGCTGGATGTTCAGCTGCTGCAGCTCCTGCTCGTGTTTCTGCTTCAACTGCTCCACAGCCAGCTCCGTCTGGATGCTGACGGCCGGACCCGAGACATCGTCCAATGAGGACAGAGCTAAGGACGGACAGGAGACATCGTCCAATGAGGACAGAGCTAAGGACGGACCAGAATTATCGTCCAATGAGCACAGAGCTGAGGGGGGACCCTACATCTGACAAAGACCAGGGTTAAATCATTTCAGTTCTTTAAGTTAAGAGTTTTATCATCGTGGGATGTTTTCTTGTTGTAATTTAACCGATTTATTTCTGAGCCTGCCCTGGAACCACAAATGGAATTAGTTGATAGCTAAATCTGAGGTAGATTTCTTTTCAAGTAAAAAACAAAAGAAATGTAGTGTAAGGTTGGTATTTACTAGGTGTGGGAATCACTGGTTTGATCACGATACGATATTATAATCGATATAGTGATACAGCGATTCGATGTTTGCCGATATCTCAAATTCAGTCACGATACGATTTCGATTCGATTTGATCTAGGATCCTCCGATTGATATGAAACGATATAAAGCAATATAATGAGTGATTTATCACAATTATTTCCATCCATCACTAAAAGCACCTACATCATCATTTAAACTTTCTTTATTAATGAGCTCTGGCATTAACATTTAGTTTAAAAGAAAATATTTTCAAAATAAAAGTGTGTTTGATAACTGGTTACTATTATCGATTTTTGTCCGATATTAGGATTTTGGATCGATATCATTGAATCATTGACCATACGATCGATGTATCGATACAGATCGATGTATTGTCCCACCCCTAGTATATACAGTAAATTGTTGATTTTGAAAGAAAATGTTATACTTTTTTTCTTTTTATTTTAAGTTTTAGAATTTTTTAAACTGCTTTTTTAAAAACATAAAATATTGTAGTTTTAAATATTGATAATGTCTCACAACGTGTCACAATTTTTAGGAAAATAATTTTCTTACACACCCAGCTCTTCATGTTATGTAAATGTTGGTATAAAACTATATATGAGCAGGTGAGATAGTACCTTTTTTAGTTATTAAAGGTTGTCAATTTTTTTGCAATTGTTTGATTTTTTAAAAATTGTCTGACATTATATCAGCAGAATGATGGTCAGGCTGCTGTGTTGTGTTTTCCTAATATAAATAAAAGATTGAAATAAATAGAATTTTTTATTTTTTTTTATACAATTTTTTCACTTGCCTTGCCAGGAATTACATCAGCAAAATGATGATTTGGCTACAATGGTGCTTTCCTAATTTAAAAAATAATAATTGTAATAAAATGAAAAAAAAACTGAACACGATTATTTTTTGGGCAATTAAAAAAAAAAAATTGACCTCATGTTTCCTCTCTGGTCTCTTCCAGCAGATTGGACCATGGTAGGTGGGTTATTCGCATGAGGATGTGTGGCGCTCCTCCACCTCTGGCATGTGTGTGTGTGTGTCTCACCGGTTTGATTGTCCGGCTGCAGTTTCTTCCTCCGTGCAGGAGACGAGCTTCTCTTCATGTCCGAGTCGTCTGAACAAACAAAAATTCGATCTTTACTTCAGCAGGAAGTTTACTTTCTGATTTTACAGACAAACAGCCGAGAGAAACCAGCTACGAGAGTGTGTGAGTGTTTGTGAGTGTGTGAGGTGGGCGTGGCTTTGTCGACCAGCACAGATCCAACCTGAAAGTCCTGAAAGTCTGACAGCAGTTTCTGCTCTGCACGTTTTATCTGATCAGATCAGACCAGTCAGACCTCTGCAGGTCGTCATAAATGAGAGCTGGTTGGATGAGGTGGCACCACCTTCTGTCACACAGGCGTCACTGCATGTTAACGATGGTTAAGTGAAAGGAAAGAGGACTCCTACGAAAGGAGTCCATGATTCATGTGAAACATGACAGCTGAGGGTGGTTTGGTTTTCTGCAGTTCCTGTTCACAGCTGGAGATGGAGGTTATGAGGTTATGATCCAGAGATATGACGCTGGATCATTGCAGGACTACAGGACCTGCTCCAGAAAATTTCAGGACATGCAAAAATTTCTTAAATGAATCATTAATTAATAATTAATCTTCTGTCCATCATGTCTGCTCCATGAAGCTGCTGCTAAACACAGGAACATCTGAGACGTTCGGATTGGACAGCTGTCCACTAATACTCTGGAGGACTGAAAGTCTGCAGCATTAACCCGGACCTCCAACCAGGAAGATTGATAGAAAAGGAGGAGGAGAAGAAGAAGAACCACCACAGGTGTTATGTTTGTTTCTGTTACCAGAGTCCGACTCTGCGTGTTGCTGACTCCAGCTCGGTGCCTCGGCGTCCCCGGCCGTCTGCCTGGACTTCCTGTTGCCCTTCAGCAGCTCCAACTCTGAGCTCAACTCATCGTTTCTGTCCCGCAGCTCCTAAACGCACCACAAACACACAGGATTTCACCACACACACTCCTGCGTTTTCCTGCAAGCTAACACACAAACCAACACGTTTCCATCATCTACTATGACATCATGATGGAAGCAACCAATCAGATTAGAGGAGAGTCTGAGCTGATCTTGGAAAACAGGCGTTCAGGTGGAAAATTGTCATGTGACCCACATCTGAAGGTATCACATGACCCACAAATGAGCTCTCAGCTGCTCTCACCTTGACTTCCTGTCCGGCCACGGCGAGGCGTTCAGAGGCACAAACAAAACGGAAATCAGAACTCTTTCATATTAGAGATGAAACGGAACAAACATGTTTTTTCTCTGCGGTGGAGTTAGTTTGTAGCAGCAGCTGGAAGACATGGAGCCTGTTTTCATCTTCACTTCCTCAGATACTGATCAGGGATGTTAAGATTACTTAGTTTTCCAACTAAAGTTTCTCCACCAACTGTAGAATTAAACCCGTAATTTATCAGAAAGATCCCTCGATGTGATCACTTTTCATTTAGGACGATGTTGATCCATTTTAAGAGTGGGACAGCATGACAGAGGAAGAGATTTTCCCTTCAAACAGACAGATGAGGTCAGCCTTTTTACATTTTCTTCTTGGGAAAACACAAAAAAAGAAGAAAAAACAAAAAAAGACCAAGATGTCATGCAGCAAAACATAAAAAGTTGCAGAGAAAGGAGGAAATAGACTGAATATCCTGCAGGAAAGCAGTAGCTTTCTATGTTTAGGCACTGGAATAAATGATTGTTTATCTTCCTAAAATGAAATTAAATTTCATTGTGTCATTTGCAATAATGTAAATACGTACAACTTTGATTGGACATTGAACGTCACATTATACACATCAGAAAAACTGAAATACATCTTTTTAACGGGTAGCTAGAAGGTTGTTTGTGGTCAGTGTTTGATGATCTGCAGAGGAAAGAGTATTTAGTTCCAGATATGCGTTTTTTTATTTCCAGTGTTCCTGTTTAATTTGTGCAAACAGCAGCTGGAAGTCCAAGCTGCTGCATGCTTTTCCTGGGTTTATAAATTCAGCAAGAACAGAATCTAAATAAAATATCTCAGATCAAAGTCAAACGTGCTTATATTCCTCTGGAAAGTTCATTTTCATTCATTCATTAAATAGCTTGTATGCTTGTCTTGTACACTGTATTTGTGTGAATAGAAATAAGCTTGTTATATGTCAGAAATACTCATTAAGGAATTTTTGGGTTAAATGCAGTAAAATATTTTCACTTGTTTTGGAAAATCCTGAAAAGCCAAATTTTCTTCTGTTCACTGATTTATTTTTTTGATTCAAGCGAAATTAATTACTTTTTTTCTAGTTTTTTAAAGCTGACTTTCTGCAAAAATTTGGTCATTTTCACAATGTTGTGTCCAGAAAGAAGCCTCCAAAGTCCAGGTAGAGGTCCTGTAGGTTCTCCATCAGAGTTAATATGGAGCATTTATTTATTCTGAGATTAAATAAGATTCATGTTTGTAGATTATTTTGTGATGTAGACATGAAACAATGATAAACATTTATGCTGATGGGACATTAATAAACAAAGAATAATCCAGATTATTTCTCCGATAATAAATCATACATAGAATCTCTGATCTCCATCCTCTGCAATATGAACACGTTGACATCAGCCTCAAACATCTGGAACATAAAGTCACAGCTGGAGGACAAAACATCTCACACACACATACAACCAGAAACACACACACACACACACACGTTACCCGGCACTGCAGCTCGTACTCCTTGATGAACTCGGAGAATCGCTCCTCATGACTCAGACCGGTGCGGGCTGCGTCCAAACCGCCCAGCTGTCAAAGATAAACCCATATTAGTGCTTCTTATAATCCATCAGTCGATCAATCAATCAACCCAATTGATCGATTGACCGATCAGATGCCTGCCGGTGGAAGAGAAAAGCTCCACGGCGGCGGCAGGAAGACGGAAAGAGTCACAGGAAACTTCATCAATCATTCATCAGACACGGAGACGAGTCACCCAACACCAACAACACGCTCCGAGCTCCGCCTCCCACTCTTCATCACCTCCGCCTGATGACATCATCACTCCTCAACCTCAGCTGGAGGTCCTCCAGCAGACCGACCGAGGCGGTCATCGTTCAGAAATCACAAACATCACGTCGACTCGATTTACCGCCTTTGTTTTACGAGTGGAGGAAGATAAGTTACTTTGTTCGGCTGCAGGTTTTACTCGTATGTGGATGTGCTTCGGTACGTGCAAAATTAATTTGTAACATTATAACAAGCAAACAGAGTAGAAGTAACAGAGCAGACCTCAAACAGGTCTCATCTCTGCACAGCCTTCCACAGACTTAAAGGAAATTTATTTACTTTTCCTTGAGAATGAACTTCCTTCTATGTTATAAAAAAAAACATAATGACTTTTTATCTGGATAGATATAAATTTAGTAAAGCAGAAAGTACCTTTACTGATTTTAGCTTTTTGGTAGCAAAATAAGTTATGCTTTAAATGGGACAAAAAATAATTCTAATTCCAGTTTTAAGAGGATTTAAAACTCATGTAAACATGCCCGTTGTTATTCCCAACTCTGGGTAAAGATGCTGAGAGTTGACTGAACCAACTCGAAGCAGCTGATCTGGAACCGAAAACTCAGACCGAGAGTTTCTTTTTAGACCCAGAGTTAGTTGAACCTTCTTTGTGGAACAGACCCATCAGATGTTAAATTAAACTCTTATGAGTTTTATTGTTGGTATTGTTGTTTGTCCAAACAAACACCTGTAGTCATACCATCCCGTATAATTTGCAACAGTTGGATGTAAATAAAAGCTGTTTTCTGTCCCTATGATGTTGTTCATGGATTATTTTGCGGTATTTTACTGTCTGAGTCCATCTACCTGCCTAGGGACTGAAGACAGGAACTATGATCTTGCATGTTTTATGTGAACATGTGCATTATAAGCCTGCTTTAATGAATAAACATTTCTGTGTGGTGTGGTGTCACCTTGTCGTGCAGCAGCTGGTCCAGGTCTCCCTGCAGCCGGCTCACTAAGCTCGCTGCCTCGGTCAGCTTCAGCTTCACACCGCTCAGCTCCTCCTCCAGACGCTGGTTCTCCTGGGAACACAGAACATCATCAGAACGACGTCGCTGCTGCCTTCACAGAGCATCGTTTTACCAGCTATAATCTGAGCTGGAAGGAGGAGAGAAACCTGATTCAGGATCAGAGTTTCCACTTTTTCTCTGTGTTTACCACAAACAGACTCAGGCAGAGGAACGTGGAGGAGTTTCAGCCTCGAAAGGAAACAGAAACCTTGATTTTTGGCTTTCGCTTCAGCTTCAACGTGAATTTTGACTTAACAGACAGACCAAAAATATCCAAACGTCTTGGAGATTTAACCCTTCAAAGTTGACGGCACCATGTACGATATGTTCAAGAAAACCGTGTATATCTCAGGAACAGTAACAGTGAGTTTTTTTTTTGTTAAGAAAACACTTATAATAGTAATAATAATACATTTTATTTGAATGCACCTTTCTGGGCACTCAAGGACACCGTACAATAATAAAAATAAATACATAAATAATAAAAAGACTAACACTTAAAACAGTAGGCGATAAAAGTTAAAACAATAAGCAGATGGAAAAGGCAGTTTTAAACAGGTGAGTTTTGAGTTGTGACTTGAATTGGGGGAGTGAATCGATGTTTCTGAGTTGGGGGGAAAGTGAGTTCCAGAGGCGGGGGGCAGAGCGGCTGAATGCTCTGCTCCACATGGTGGCGAGGCGGGCAGAAGGGACAGACAGGTGCAGGAAGGATGAAGATGGAAGAGAGCGGGAGGGAGCCCCCTAGTGGCCGAAAGTTACACAGTATACCTTTGAGTCAACTTTATTTCAGAAGCAGGCGTCTCTCAGAGAGTTTCATGAAGCCAAAACATAAGAATGCAAACCAGGCTGTAATAATACTGCGATAAAAACAACCAGCAGAGGAGTAATAAACCCTCACACACCCACAAACAACCTGGGACTGGTCCTAAACCCCAGGGTGCCGTGGTACGTGGGCGCCGGTTCATCGTCCAGGATGTTTAGTCTGAGTCTCGGCACATGGTGAAGAGGCCACATATGTGGCGGTTTAATGGAGGGATGCTGCCAAGTGGGTCCTCGTAAAGTTCCAATCAACTAAAGCAGGAAAAATAAAGTTTGGATGGCCTGGATGCGAGAGTTTCTCTCTGTAACAACCGGATCTGGAAGCTTAGATCAGATTCTTTCCCGCTGTGTGCTCAGCAGCAGGGAGACGGTCTGAGGGGCCGAGGCGACTTTACCACCCTGGGACGTGCCTGATGCTTGTTGTTGGTCTGTGTTTCAGCTGGAGGCTGACTGAGTATCACCAGCATGGCAATGACAGGAGATGGTTTATCTGTTAGAAATAATTCTGATGTACAGCAAAGAGTAAGGGAACAAGAATGGAGCCCTGAGGAACCCCACATGACACGGCAGCAGAAAACAATGACCAGAGCTGATTGAAACAGTTTATTATCCCGTAAATGATCATAAACTTTCATTATGAATCAGGAAATTACAACAAATTAAAGTGTTTTTCATTGATTACAGTGAGATAAATTCATCTCTACTCACCACAAGAAGCTGCAATTCTCCGTATGAAAGATTTTATCTAAACTATTTAGATATTTCTTGAATTTAAAAAAATTATCTGTAAAAGACGACGCTTTAACCCTGCCACACACACACACACACACACACACACACCAATCATCCTGATTATTACCAAAGTGGAGGAAGCTCACATAAATCACCTTTTGTAATGAAAGTGTGTAAATGTGATGTTGTACCAGCGAGGACCGGAGGTAGAATCCGTCTCAGAGCCGCTCGTCTTCTCCCCTTATTTTACCAGATAAAGCACGCTTGTAAAAGCAGTACAGCAGCTGGGAAATAATTAATTGATTTCCTGTGCATTTGTGTCAATATGCTAATTAGTCATAAAGTAATTGGCTCGTATTGAGCCCCGGTCAACAAAGGGACAGTTCTACGCTCCAGTTTATCCAGTAAATCCGGCACTTTCACACGTTGCACGGTGGCAGTTTAGCCTAATCCGTCACAGTTCCCTCATCAGTCGTTTCTTTTAAAATCCAGCACAGAAACGATCAACCTCCGGGCAGGAAACGTCTAAGACTGAATCACTATTTCCTCCATTTGGAGTCATTTCAATGTAAATATCACTACATCTCTTTCTGGGCCAGTTTCTGTAAAGCAGAGATCACCTTCCAGATTTCAGTTTGTTTCAGACTCAATGCAGCCTGAAATGAAGAGTCGCTGTTTCAAAAAGATAACTCGTATGTTAATGCTTCAGGGTCTATCACGATGACGGACACATGGGAGAGAAAAGGAGAAAAATGCCCTCGTTTCGATGTATTATTCGTATTATTTGTACGTGAGAAACTGAGTGGGAAGATGATTGTTAAAGAAATTTTCAGAAAAGTTCTGACGGGTAAAAATAAGTGCATGATGTCACACATCAACAGCATGCCCTTTTAGACACTGAGAAGTTTATTTTAACGACCCGAGTGAACTTTAAATGAAGCTTCTGTCACAGAGTTATGTGCCTCCAACCAAAGCTCCCTGACATAAAAACAATAAGTTTAAAATAAGTTTAAAATCAGACTAGTTAAAACGGGGGCAAAAGATTTAAGGAACAAAAAGATAATGATAGCTGATTCCTCATCATCCTCATGCAGCCTGTTTCTGTCCGTGTGGAGGTTTATGTCCTGCTGCTGGCTCTGCATCTGGGCCCATAGCGGCGTGCTAACTGGGGGAAGCTGCTGTGATGTCACCCTGTTATGAAACCACCAGTCCCACGGCATCGCCCGATTGGGCCACCCTCTCCATCCCATCATGTTTTTTTCAGGAGAGTCGTGACCAGCAGTGCACAGCTGCTGCATGAGCAAAGACCTTCATGGTCCGGCAGATTGGTCGGCTAATTAGGCAGAGAGACGACGAGGGGACAAAACAAGACACGAGTTACGCAAGAGCAGCTGAAGACTGAGTCCTGCTTTAAATGATACGAAGCGTTAATACGAGGGACCTACATCTGCTTAACCTGTTCTGTTGATGTCAAACATAGCTCACTTATATTTTTAAAAAATGAATAAACTAATTAATTAATTAATCCAGACTTTCGGGAAAATGAAAACTAACTTTTAGGAAACTATTTATAATAATTTTCTCACAAATGTCCCAAAGATTCAATTCTAATTTTTTATATCGAACATTTTGAGCGTCCTTAAGATGGCCCAGTGATACAATACAAAAAGGCAATAAGTGCAGAATGTAATAATAAGAATGAAATAATATGATAAAAATACAAATGTAAACCAATAAAGCTCACAGTTAAAAACTAAAACCTTGCGAAAAAAGAAACATTT
>JAVQJG010182037.1:0-16477 GCA_036024015.1 Craterocephalus amniculus
GTCTCAGTTTGAACATCTCATATGTTGTCTATATTCCAAGGAAAATAAAATATGGGTTTATGAAATTTATAAAGCTTGATTTTTGTTCTAATTTCCATTTAGTGTCCCAAATTGTTTGGAACTGGGATTGTGCTATTAATTATGCATGAAACTGAGTTTTTAGGTTCATTTACTTTCAAGTTGTTTGGTTTCAGGACTTTTTAAAACCCAATATTTCTGCTATTCCTGTTTCACCATCCATCCCTTTGTTTTTCTTTCAGGGAGGCGTTGAGGATAGGATCTGAACTCTACCACACACTGAAGGGTGTGATTCAGGAGAAATATGGCCAGGATGCGATCAATGTAGGAGACGAGGGGGGATTTGCTCCCAACATCCTGGAGAACAGTGAGGGTAGGCCTACGGAAGAGTTCTCTGTTGAACTGCATTTAAATATTGGTAAAATTTGTGTAACCTCGATCATCTTCAGTGTCGTCAGCTTGTGGACAACATTGCATCTAAGATATTGTGTGTTTTTTAAAAGTTGAGTTTTACATTTGACATTTTACATCATCTTAGTTTGCACTATGAAATGCATTCTTTTGCAAAGAACCACTATTTCTTGAAATTTAGGTGTTAAGCTATCTGTAGCATTAACTGTTTCCTGTTAGCCCTGACAGACTCCAAAGCTTAGGTCAAACATTTGAGTTCTAATCTCCCTCCTCAGCTCTGGACTTGTTGCAGACGGCCATAGAAAAGGCAGGCTTCACGGAAAAGGTTGTGGTCGGGATGGACGTGGCCGCCTCAGAGTTTTACCGTGAAGGCAAATACGACCTGGACTTCAAATCCCCGCCAGACCCACAGCGGCACATCTCTGCAGAAGAGCTGGCCGACATCTACCAGGGCTTCGTCAACAACTACCCAGGTTCAACATTTTGTTCTGTTTGCTGTTGAAAGACACGGTGATAATCCTTCCACAGAGCCTCTTACCTTTCCCCTTTCCTTACCAGTGGTATCCATTGAGGACCCCTTCGATCAGGACGACTGGGAGGCCTGGTCCCGCCTGACTGCCCAGGTCGGGATCCAGGTTGTCGGGGACGACCTAACGGTGACCAACCCAAAGAGGATAGAGAAAGCCGCCGAGGAGCGAGCCTGCAACTGCCTTCTGCTCAAAGTCAATCAGATCGGAACCGTGACTGAGGCCATCCAGGCGTAAGAAGCTTTTAATTAAACACTGAATTTGTTAATGTTATGGTTACCAGTGTTTCCTTCAACAGTTCATGCATGAGCCTTACTGATCGCTAGGTTCAAATGACTATGGTACCTGGGGACAATCTAGAGCCATATAAGTTGGGTTCAGTCTTCTCTGAGCTCATACAGCGCCTGATGAGGGCCTCTGACCTTTTGCTCTCTGAGCTTGCCAAACACGGTTCTTCATCTTGTTCGTTATCCGTCACGCAAGCAGAACTGCCTGCGCACACAGAGGCCGTCACCACGTTGTCAGTCACACCGGTCGTTCCCCCTCAGCCATGTTGACCTTGTGCCACAGACGAGGTGAAAAGAAAACAGAATGTAAGCAAACACCAAGAAGCGACAGGAGGTTTCCTTAGTGAGTTTGCTCTCAGTTACATCCCTGATGCAGCTGGTGTGATTATTGCAGCTTACATTTGTTGGTATCTGTGCAGAGATAGTACACAGACCATGTTAGATTGAATGTGTCATCAATCTCAAACTTAACAAAGTGTCACTCAGGCTTATGAGGCTATCAGTCATGGCTCGGGCTCAGCAGCAGGAGAGGAGAAGGCGTGAGAAAGATGAAATGATAGAAACGGAGCTGATGACACTGTCGGTGATGAACTGCATCCACCTCATGAAAATCTCGCATCATTAATGTGATTTATTCAGTAGCCCAGCTGGCTGAGCGGGAATCATAAGAACCCTGAAGCATTAGTGCACGTCTTCATTTTCATGTTGTAAAGTTGTCAAATGACCTGCGGGCACAAATGAATCACAATCAGATTAATGCACTTGTTCAATAAAGAGGGTGATATATACACAACACTGCTGTCACCAGTGTGGAGAAAGTGTGTGAATTTATGCCCCTCTAACTTTGAATTTCATTCAAGCCTGGAAATATTTGGACTGTTTGTATTTAAGCTACGTGCACACGTACAAACAACATTTTAGACCTTAATGTGCATCCTCATAGCTTTAATTTGAGGAAATTGCCATGAAGAATACCCTAAATTAAAGCATTTAAAATGCAGTTTTATCATCAGTAGGAGAAACACAGCTTCATCAGGATTAAATATATTCTGCTTTTCTAGGTTTAGAATCTCATGGGATGTTTTTTTTAGTTTATTTTGTCCATTTGTTCTGTAAAATGTTTCCACAGTCAGCTGTGATGCTTCAAGGTGAACCTGAATAGATGTTGTCTCATCATTTCAAGCCATCAGGTGTCCAGCTCTGGTCCTTCACGACCACAGTCCTGCAGGTCTTAGATGTCTCCCTTTCCAGCACACCCTCATTTCCCAGTGATCATTCACTTTTGTGAATATCAAGAAAAGTTAACTTGCAGTGCTCACTTCATCTCCAAAACACCATTGTAAATTATAGAAAGATCGGAACTTCTATGTTTTGGTTAGCAGTTAATGAAACTGGATCAGTGTCCAAATGCATTATTTCCAGCCTTGTATTTAAGTCTCAATTCTTGTGTTAAAACTAGTTTATTTCTGATTCTCCCACTTTTAAAATCAATTTTAAAGTTAAGGTGGGGCTGAAATGCAATTTTCTCTCTCAGGTGGTCACTTCGTTCCGAAATTAACACTGACAGACTGAAAAAATAAGCTTTTGGTTTCATTGTAGGAACAGAAACTGACCCAAAGTTTTGATTTGTCATTTTCTGGCTCAGAAACAAAAAACTAGAAATTCTTATGCAATAGTTAGCAAAGGCTTGCATGTCGATACCATAAATATGAGTGTTGAATAAGGCTTGCTAAATATATTGTATCGTTTAATAAGCAGTTTAGTTTTTCAGCTTGAAATCACTTTTGACCTTGTCAAAGAAATTGGGAGTGGTCTTTTTAGGTATTTATTGCTGGGAACTTTGGCTGTGACCCTCAGGTGTAAGCTGGCTCAGGCGAACGGTTGGGGTGTGATGGTCAGCCATCGCTCAGGAGAGACAGAGGACACCTTCATCGCTGACCTGGTGGTTGGACTCTGCACTGGACAGGTACACAAACCTGCACACATGTTCGCATTAATGCTGAACACCAGCAGCAACTTTCATAATAAACTTTAGAGTTATTGTAACTCAAACCTGGAAAAAGATGCATGACTGAATATGGGGTCAGCTTTTTGTCCTGTAAGCGAGAGACTTCTAATCTGAGCTTCACTGAAAATCCTGTTCAGCCTTCTTGTCTTCCAGTCACAAAATGTGAGAATTTAGACTGAATAAGGATTTTTTTTTAAAGATTATTGTTGCTCAAAACTAAGATAGATTCAATTAAACTAATGAAAACGATTAGATAAATAAGTTTAAAAGGCCCAATATAAAACCAGTGGGTCTATGGGTTTTACCTGAGAGCAGCAGTCAAACATGGAGCCAAAATTATCTGGGAGCTCTCAAAGCCATTTTCTGATAAGAACACCATTATTGCTGTAGTATTTACTTGTACTTTAAATCTAAACTACATATGTAGAGTACAAGCTCCTACCAAACTGAATCCTCAGCTGTTTTAGCTTCTTGATTAACACGAAAATGTTTGATTTGTTTTCCTTGGTTTGAGTGTTTTATTTATTTTGCTGTGCAGAACTCAGAGCTGTTTCTTCTGCTGGTGTTTTCTGTACCATGGTAGAAACATGTGAGACCACCAGCCTGTGATATAATTCTCTTTATTATTGAACTATTTGACATATCCAAATGAATATAAAAAGAAAGTTCATTATCTACAACACATACGAAAAGACTTTACTGAAGTCACAGGAGAATATTAAAACAACAGAAAATGTAGACAAAGTGTTGAGTTTGTACGTATTGGACGACCCTCTCATCTGGCAAAGTGGGCACTCCAGCAAACAATACAATCCTACCAATCAAGAGAGAGCAGTGTAGAGCATTCAACCAGAAAGAAAAATATATATATTTTTTAATTTATAAAGATACTTCCAAATTTCCCAATTATGTACATACACCACGATGAGTAGGGGGCATTACTGGAGGTTGTTACCTCAGGGCTGCAGTATCGGAACCCTCATTCAGCCACTTTGAAGTTTAAATGATTAAAAATAAGACTGATGAGCTTTGTGTTGTGAGCAAATAAGTTTGCAAATAAATTCCATGAAAGATGTTAAAAGAGGATCTTGATTCTGAGACCTTGGCTATGATTTTCAAACTTGGCTAGTGGTCATTGCATAGGCATAGGTGAGTTGTAGGCCTACAGTGAAAGGATAAGGAATCCAATGAAGTTAAAGGATCATCCACCCTTTGAAAGCTACTTAGCTTATTATTTCACCTTTACTTTCTGCAGGTGAAAGCATGGCCATGGAACTCTGATGCATCCAGTAATTCGTGACGGTGCGGTCTGCAGGTTTTTGACTCTGTGTTGCTCTTTGTTGCAGATTAAGACTGGCGCCCCCTGCAGATCCGAGCGGCTGGCCAAGTACAACCAGCTCATGAGGTGAGCGTAATGCAGGATAAATAAAATGCCCTTTCTCATATTGAGATTTCACAAAACACAATTTCTCCATGGATAACAACAAAATTAAATCCAGCTTCAACTGAATTTTCTTTGCAGTCAAAGTCTGAGCAGATTTTTATGTCCTGTTATTATCTTTTTTATTAATTAAAAATGTTTGCTTTTAATTAGACTTTACACTAGAAGCAGTGGGCTGTCCGCAGTTAAGGGGTAGTTGGGTGGTTAAGAGCCATACTCCACAATTTCTAATCTTATCTTATTCTACTTGTTGGAAGTAAATTTAGCTTAATTTTGCAAATTAAATTGTAACTTAGTAAAAATGCATGAGGATTAACTTAAAAAAGACATGTAGGTTAGATTAAAAAATGTGCTCAGGTTGTGAGGGTGTCTTAATAAATGTTGGTATTTTACGTTTTTCTGTGAGATTAGGTTGTCAGGGTTTAATGGAGGCCTGAAGCACTGCAACAGTAATAGTTACATAAAACCTCCCAGACTCACCGGGGCTCCTGTATGTAGAGAAAAGCAGCTGAAAAATGCAAAGATGTTTATACTGGTTAGTTCAGAATTTAAAGCAGGCATGACTGAAAAAGAGTTTGCAGAGTGACTGATTCCAGAACTGTCACACAAGGTTAACCAGGTCTTGTATTGCACCTGTGAACATCCAATGGATGCTTTCAGATAGAGAAAAAAATGACAAATGAGCCCCATCAGCTTGCTCTTTTGGAAATCAAACTTAAGTCTTCAGAGAGGTGAAGAGTCTTGCTACTTGTCACTCTAGAGAAAATAGCCTGATCCCAATCTCCAGCCTCAGAACTAATCACTAAACCCTGACAGACTTAGCTGACGTCACAGCTGTGCTCTCTAAGTATGTGGGTTCATGAGGGGTTTAAATGGTCCTGCTAACGGTATGGAAAAGTGTGTGTGGACCTGCTGATGAACAGGAAGAGTCACTTCATGGTGCTGGACAGTTGCTTACGTAGTGTAGTCTACATTTTGTACTTAATGCTAATCAGTTTTTGAATGCCACACATGGTTTTCTCCATTTTAGTAAACTGAAAAGGTCTGGAAAGCCATGAGTGGGAACACTGTCAGGTCTATGTTCAATTAACAATACAAAGAACATGGTTATTTATTTCATTTATTGAGGACGAGGCAGCTACTCTTGTTCATTTTATACTTTAGCTTAACTGCTGGCCAGGTCTGCAGAAAGGAAGTGTAAGGATGTCAGACTCGCGTTGGGACTGTTTCCAGCCCTCAAATGAACAAGCCACATGTGAACACTGGTGCTTGGCCAATAAAACCTTTTAGCAGCAGGAGTTTTTTACAGGAGACGGTATACAAAGACAGGCTTAAATGTTACCATGAATGAAGGCTGAATACCAGTTTGCTGCTTCATTTTCAGTTTACTTACAATTTTATTTTTCATTTTATCATGCTCTAAAAATATATATTTTTTGCAAGATTCCACCTTAGCTCACCAATAACAGACTCTCTAAGTGCCTATCCTGTCTTTGTGCTTAACATTTGAGACCTAATTGGCGTGACAGGCGACGGCAGCGCTAGTGTCACCCCATGTGTCCGAGCCAGTCAGTGGCAGGGAGGGAGGAACGGGGGAAGGAACAGGGGGAGAGGTGGGACCGGCTCAGAGCTGTAATCCTGTCGGACCGCTGAGGAAACGCAGGAGGGCTGGAAGGTGGAGCTATTTACAGGGGCATTAACCAGTGATAAATCCCAATCAGTGCATACACACACACACACACACACACACACACACACACGCACACACGCACACACACACACACACACACACGCACACACACACACACACACACACACACACACATACACCAGTTTACAAAAAAAAGGTTTTGCTCATACTGTAGGGTGATGTCATAAAGCACTTGTAATTATAAGAAGTGATGAACTTGTGTTTAGGTTTTGCATCTTGTCAGATGATTTGGCAAGTTTCTCATGGATGCTGCAGCCCATGTGCTCAGTTCTGCTGCTCACCACACTTTCCTTACAAATGTGGCACCATTAAAAGCCTTTCCAAAAGGTGTACGATTCATTACCTAGAGTCATTAGGACAACAAAGAAATAATAAACCAAAGGCAACAGAGTCAGAGCTTATCTGTTTTTCTGTTTTATCAGATGATAAAAGTGATTGTTTACACTTGATGTATCCAATTGTTGGACGTCAAGAATGCCTGTTCTCCAGGTTTTAGATGTAGTAATGCAGTATGGAGTAGGTTTCTCAGTTCATGATCCTCAAGCATCACTGACCTGCAAGTTTTGGCTGTTTCCCCAATTTAACATGCCTAAATGCAATGAATTGGTCATTGGCTTGCAAAGAGCATAATGAGGAGGTTTGTTAATCTGAATCTGGTGTGTTGGGGTAGGAAGACATCTAAAAAAAAACATGCAGGGCAGGGGTACTTGAGGACCAGAATGGTGTAAACACTGGCATACAGTAGAGCAATGATAGGTCTGCAGACAGTGAGGGGTCGAGGAATACTACTAACAGATATAACACTCCCAATTTTGTCGACATGAGTGCAAATTTAAAAATTGGCACTTTGTTTATATGATTATTTTCATGGAAAAGAGAAAAATGGGGCATTTCAATAGAAGACATGAGTTTATGATGGTTTAATAAATGTCCGGAGAAAGACGAAGCTCTCAGTTATCAGATTTCAGAGCATATTTTCCCCTCCAACCGTGACAGATATCAGCTCTTTCAGAAATTATTAACAATACAGTCAGATAAGGGCCATAATTTCATGATTGCATAATTAATTCCATGTTCCTCGTTGGACTGGATACAATCTGAAGCACGAGTATTGTCATGAACATTCTTCATTTTCTCTTCTGTCTCTTTTCTGCAGAATTGAGGAAGAGTTGGGAGATCAGGCTCGCTTTGCAGGCCATAACTTCAGGAACCCCAGCGCTCTGTGAAACTGACAAGCGAATGACCCATCTACACACACACACACACAAACACACACACACACAGACATGCATGCACACACAAAGACACACACACACAAAACAAAACTACTTACCTGACAGACCAACAAAGAATGAGCCATGTACAAAGACAAATCTCAAAATTCAGGAGAAAAAAAAAACTTGCAAAAGAGCCAAACTAAATGAAAAAATTATGCACTGGAGAAGATACTGTATGCACGCACACACACGTAGAATACGCAGATGCAACAGCAGGTGATGATGCACATGCAGGGGAACACCATAGGAATATGGTATTCATAAGCCAGACGTGCAATGTTACTGTAGGAGTAGCTCATGTACAGCTTGGAGAATTCTTGTTGTAAAAACAGAACGATGACTAAGTAGCGACTTTGTAGAAAACTCAGACTGAAACTGAAAGCGATGAAAAAAAAGTCCATGAGGACAATGCAGTTTCAGGCACCAAGTGAAACCAACAAAACTACACACTGTAACACCTGAACACTCACACACTCAGCTGTGTCACACTCTCACCTGGACACTGGAGTACCGGCACACCTCCCACCTCCGTCTCCTTTTTCCTTCTCGTCGTGTTTCTCAGTTTCAATCACTCCCCCTTTTCCTCGCCCCGATGTGATTCTGATGATTTGTCCTCCATGCCTGAAGTCCTGCCTCTGTCTTAAAGAAAAAGAAGAGAAAATCTGTGAAACCCGAGTCCCTCTGTTCCTTTGTTTCCCCCTGAATGTCATTAGAATAGCTGTGTTGAAAAAGACGAAAGAGAAAATGAAAAAAAACAAACATCAACAGAACGCTTGTCATTGAAAATATGTGAAATAAAAAGATGTTAATTTACAATTTCAATCACAGCCAAAAGGGTTTTTGTCTTTTTGTGTCTACATTTGTGTTTTTTTCTGAATCCTTCCATCAACTACTTGTTGGCTTTGGCTCAGGATCACCTCCGCTCACCTGGTCAGGCTTCTGATACCTGCTTCACCCTCATCCCTCCCTGTGCTCATTCATCCCCCCTTATCATTCCCCCTTCATCTTTTCATCTGTTCATCCTTCCATTTCATCCTTTCTAACCCTTCCTCCTCCATCCAACCATTCTTTCATCCATCCTCACTGATTCATTCACTCATCCATTCCTCCATCTCCACCCTCCCTCACCTATCCTTGCTTCATCCTCCCTCCTTTGCCCCACCCATTCGCCCTTTAGTCCCATTCCATCCTCATCCTTGTTCATCTATCCCTCCATCTTTTACCCCACTCACCCACTCATCCTTTCTCATTATTCCTGTATGTAACTGCTGAGAAAGACAGTGAGAGAGTGAGAAAGAGAGATTTTATATTGTCTGAACAAGCAATGAGGCTTCTAGTTCTCACCCATCCATCTTTCCTTTCTCATTCAGTAATCCTCCATCTTCATCTTCATCCATCATCTAATACCCCATCACAACTATGTCGCTCTTCCTATCATTAACCCCCCCCCCCCCCTTTCTTCCAGGTGTCTTCTGACACTCCCAGATGTTACCAGTCAAATCTTTGCTAACCTGAGTGGGAACCCCCACACTTCCTTTCATCCATCCATGGCCGCATCCACTCAGTTCATCACATATTTTCAGGTCGGGGTCTGGAAAGCCACGGAAATCTGCAGAAATTTGGGAGCTTGAAGTGTTATGATTTTTTTTTTCTTGCGATAAAACTTACAACACGTTATATAAGAAGCTGTTAAGGGGGGAAAGTAGCTTGTTGAAGAAAATAAAGGAAATGTGGGGGGAAAGGATATATAAAGTACAGTCCATTCAATCTTTAAGATGAAGAAAAAGAAACAATGATAGCACATTGGTAAGCAAATCTAAAACCCCAAATTTTCTGATTTTACACCTGCTTCTCTGTGAAAAGGTGATTCGGCTTTTTGGAGAATAAATGATGAGGGATTGATTGCAAATGAGACATGGGTGTAGTAATCAGAAACTAAGACCCAGGTGCGACAAAGAGATTTCTTTTAACCTGGTCCTAAGATTCCTAGTAAAGTCGGTAAACACCACCAACCAGCTTCTTCTCTGAGTGTATTTTGCAAAATGTGTTTAGTGAAAAATAGGTACATAATGTACTGGCTTGGCTTTGTTTCACATATACAGTTTTTGTGCATGCCTCAGTTAATCAGGTTTAATTTGTGCTTAATTAGAACACATGAAGACGAAATACAGTTTTGGAATAATCAAAAGCAAACTTACAGTAGAGACTAGAAATGAACAAGATATTTATGTTTTCATTGATCTCCAGAAGAAATATGATCAGATTTCTCATCAGTCAGAAACTACAAGCAGCTGTTCAAGTTTTCTGTGGCCGAGCCAGTTCTTATAAACAAAATTACCAACTTTTAAATCACCTGTGTCCAAAAACCAACTCTAAGATCTTTTTACCTAATCTTTTTGTACACATCTTACTAGTTTCAAGTAGTTTTATCCAAAAGCCTCTAAATATGCAGATGGACACATTGCAAACAAATGTAAAAAGAATCACAAAGACACTGATAAAACTAAATTTTTCCACACTTCATTCATTTTCTCCTTTATTTGGTCAGTTCCTGTGATCCCTCCATTGATGTACAGAGCACACCTCAGCCGGTGCACACAGTAAAGCTTCATGGCCTATTACGTGTCCAACAAAAAGATATATATTTATATTTTCTCTGTGTGTTGTTTATTCAAGTATTGCATCTGGAACTTTACTTGTTTCAGACTCGACAGTAACAGCAATAGTGGAGGTAGGTGTGAGACAGACACCACAGCAGTGTTTTCATTCTGAAAGCAAACACACAAAGCAGCCTGAGCTGGATGGCGTGTCACCAGGGAAACTAATATCAGGTTATAATGAGAACTTAACACATTTTACTGGTATGGTTTGCATCAGTCACTAGGATATGAGCTCATATTTTCATCCTCTCCACTTCTTAAATGTAAATGAATATATTTCTCTATTAATATTGATATGAATTTATGATTTGTATTTTGCATATTAATAAACACACATCTGTATATGGATGAGTCAGCCCAGGCTGCAGAGACACACACAGCGACAAGTGAAGGTCTAAAGGGCAGAGTGGTTTTCATTGGTCCACATTTAACAGTTAATTGCGTCTTATGCTCGTGCGTTGATGATGTCGATGAACTCTGGTTTCAGAGAGGCTCCGCCCACCAGGAAGCCGTCGACGTCGGCCTGAGAAGCCAGTTCTCTGCAGTTTGCTCCCGTTACTGAACCTGGAAGAGAGAGAGAGGAAGTAATAAAATGTGGTTATGTGGGGAAAGTGAACCCAGTCATATATGTGTCTTAGATGGCAAAAAGAAAACAAATGTTTGGCCCAGATATGGTCCCCATCTGGAGTTTTATTTGGCCATGACTCCATGTGAGAGTGGCTGCCAGAACCCAGCCACATAAACACCACATGTGGCCCAAGAGGAAATCGCTGTAAGCTACGTGCAGGCTGACTCCTCCATATTTGGACCTATTCTGGCCCACACAACACCTGTCAGTGATGTAACCGAGCCATAAGGGGCCAAAGTATTATGCCAACATGTCTCTGCTATCCTGGACTTTTCATTAAAAAGGTACTCGTTAAACTTTATGGAGCTTTTTCAGTCTATATACAGAATCTAGTAAATATCTAACAGGTGGAACTTTTTTTCACAGGAGTCTCAAAAGAAGAACTTTAAAGACCATCACTTCATCCTTCCCTCACTCTACAGACATTCTACAGGTCTTAAACTGGACTATGTATAGATTTATGTCAAATTGAAGCAGTGGAAAAGTGTTTTCTGCTGGTAACGAGAATGGAAAGAACCTCTTAGAAGATGTTGGTGAACAAACACTGATGTAAGGGTCAAACTAACATCTTCATTCTCATCATGGCCGAGCTGGACGGTAGCATGAAAGAGGAGATAAGCCTTTCTTTAAAACTGGGATTTTTTTTGTTCACATGCTTTAATGATGGCTTGAGTTGGTAAAAACTCTCATTCTTCTCCGCAAAGCTGGCCAGTCATGCTGTGGAGTGGGTTTAAATATCATACCAACAGTTTCAGAGTTTTGTGACAAAAAAAGGATGAGCATTAATTTGGCTTAAACAGTCGATATTAGGTCAAATTAATCAAAGTTAATCATTATAATATGAAATAAATATGTTCACTTTCTACTTGAAATGCTCTTATTTTTCCCACTGTTTCAGGCAGAAAACATTCTTGAAATACTTATGGTGTGCTGTGCAGGCCTGTGGGTAGGTAAGTATGGTACACACTGATGTAACCAATAAAGAGTAATATGTGCCAGCCGGTACAGGAGCAGCGTCTTCTTTGCTAAAAAATAATCCCTCTGTTGTGGGTTTTTTGGTTTCATGATTATTAAATCAAATTTTGAGTTAGTAAAAATTGATTTCAAAAAATAAATACACTTTTTACTTATTTATAAATTTTCAACTTGTCTTGTCCGACATTATAGCAAGCAGAATGATGAATCTGGCTGCTGTTTAGCACTGAGCGAATATTTTTTATCAAGAGTTTTTTTTTTTCCTAATTTCATTGCTCCATTTTCAGCTGATCCAAATATTAATACTGCATAAATCTTAAACTGACTCACATGTGATGTGCATTTTTTCTGGGATATATGACTTCTGATAAATTCTGTAAACATCATAATTCAACTTTTTAACATGACCTGGTTTTAAAAAAGCAAAAGCAAAAAAAAAAAAAAAAAAGGAAATACTGAAGAATCACAATTTTAATTGAATCAGCATCCAAAGAAATGGAAAAGAATCAAATTGGGAGTAAAGCGGATCATTCATACCTCCGTAAATGATGCGCAAGGAGTCGGCCACATCGTCCGAGACATTTGCTCTGAGCCAAGCCCGCAGCTTCTCATGGACTTCCTGAGCCTGAAAATAATGAGGTCAAAAAAAGATTACATAGTAGAGATTTGTTCATAAACTTTGAGACTTTTCAGATGTGGGAATTTAAGTTCAGTCCGCTGAACCTATAAAACGCCACATACAAAATAAAAGCATTTCTTATGGAAATGTTTTCACCTGTGACGCTTCTGTTGCTGCTCTGAGCTCAACCTGATAAATACAAAGACAGGCTTTTCATTGTCGCAACAAAGTCAATCTAAGGTGGAGGAAAGTGGAAAAACTCATGTTTTCAATTTTGACTCATATGCTTTCATTTCTTTAGGTGGATTAAGACTAAAGCCTAAAGGTGTAAATGAAAGAATTAGTTTTCCCAAGATTCAGTGATGATACTATGAACACAATGAAGTAACTTTATCAGTCTGGTTCTGGTTTATTTATGACAGTGATATATCTTATTTCACACACCAATTCACAAAATAAATTTCTACATTTAGTTATCTAAACCCGCAACAAATAGAGTTTTAATTCATACAGCATGTCCTCATACTAATTTCCTTCTTCATAACGTTGGCAAAAGTCAGTTTCCATGGTATCAAACCTAGGGTGTTTCCCTAGACTCATGTTAACAGACTCTTGATCTTGTTTGATTAAAGTAGAAATAAATAAAATAGAATTTATAATAAAAAAAATCTTTATCTTTATAGTTTATCTTAATTGTCAAAGCACATTACCTGCTCAGGTGAGGCAGTCTTTCCTGTTCCGATGGCCCACACTGGCTCGTACGCCAGCACCACTTTCTCCCAGTCCGTCACATTCTCTGCAACACAAACTCAACCCTGATTTACATGTAAAACTGCAGCTCTGATTATACAAATCTGTTTTTAAAGCCCAAATATCTACGATTAGTTATCCATGAAAACAAAAAAAGAAGAAATCTTAGAGAAATATATATTTAGGAGGCAGGAAAAAACAGAAAATTACATTTCAGATTGAGGAACATGTTGTTGGCTGTGTAACTGTGAACACAGATCAGTTCCCCAGCTTGTTTTTTTCTCTGGTCTCGTGGAGAAGAGCGAGCCCAGATTTAAGAAGGGAAGAAAATCCCAGTGTCTCTTGAAATTTCTCCAGCAGCAGAGACCACTGACCTATTTACATTTTAAATCAGCACAACCTACTTTGAGTTAGCAGTGGGATACATGAGGCCGAGATGCAAGCAGAGAAAATATCATCAATCAGATTATGTAATCACTGCGTACGCACTGAGCTGAAACACAAGTAGGATGCAGATTTATGGGTTCACCAAAGATTACAACATGACCACAAACAGGAGCATTAATGGCTTTTAACAATGTTAACTATTAATAAGACGTTTATTTCACCCATTTAATAGGTAAACCTTTACATTATGTGTACAACCCAGAGAATTATTGTTTTTATTCATTTATTTTTTAATTATTTCATTCATCATTTATGGAGAGCTTCAAACATAAATATTTTCATTTGATGTTAATCTACATCTGCAGTCGTCTTGCAATGCACAATGAAACACATACAAGTACTATTTTACAGTCAGAAAGTAAAACAGTAATAAAAAAGCAATGAAGGACAATGAGTTTATTATATCACTATTGACTGACTGTGCTCTCTCAAGGCATCATTATTATATATCAATAAATAATACTGAGAATGAATAGACATATAGACAGATAATATTTAGTTAAATAAAGTATAATATATAATAGCGAAAAGGACAAAAAAGTTACTTATTTATTTACCTGCAATGACCTGTGTTTGGGCATAGACGACTTCTTCTGTGGTGCCTGCCTCGCGCTCCTCCAACTTCTCCCCGATGCAGGCGATCACACCCAGATCGCTCTCCAGAGCGTGGGCCACCTGAGGAGGTACAGAGTCTGAGACTCACCTGCACACTCAGGTATAGCAAACCGGCAAGACACGCTTGTTTGTAATGCACATTTAGATAACGTAGAACCAGTGTAAAGATTTTAAAACTAGCGTGATGTGTTCAGATCTCTTAGTCCTGGTTAAAACTCTGGCAGCAACATCTGGCTGAGCTGGAGATGTTTAATGCTGTTTTGAGGAAATCCTAGAAAGCCATTACAATCCATTCTAGTGGAGATGAATGCATGGGTGAGTTTCCCCTGGTTTTTCTGGGAGACATGAAGTTTAATTCTGCTGACGTTTCTGAGTTGGTAAAAAGCTGTGTTGGTGCTGCTGAAGGGAAAAACATAAATATGCAGCATATGTTGGGAAATCAGTTAAAGAAAACAAGTTGCCATCACTGTGGCAGCATATATTAAATCATCTGCTCGTGTGCTTCGTCTTCCAATATTTTACATCTTCAGTAGAACATGAAAGTCTAATCTTTGGTTAGGAAAGTTGAGGATCTGATAGTTGACCCATCCAGCTTGACTATAAACCCCAAATACCCGAAATAAATTTCTGTACACATGAAGGAGAAGCTGCTGGAACCAAAACTAGTAAAGAAACACTGTATGTTTGTCTCACCTTTTGACCGATAAGTTCGTCACTTTCCCCAAAAACGTGACGTCTCTCCGAGTGTCCGAGGATCACCCAGTCAACCCCGCAGTCTTTAATCATGGCCGGACTGAAAGGACAAGAGACAAGTTGGACACAGGCAGACTGGAGGACCTGCTGCTGAGAGATCTGAATGAAGGAAAGGCTTCATTTTATCAGTTAAAGACACTGAGGTGAACCTTCACTTCATTTTGTGAAAATTAAGAATAAATAAATAAATATCTAAATGTCCTTTAGTCGAGAGCTTTAAATAAATTAGGAGATAACAGCAATTTCAATTGAGAAGCCATTTATATGAGAGTTTGACATTTAGTTGTAGAAAAATATCAAACAATCAGTTTTAATTCATGGTCGCATTGCTACATATATAGACATATGTTACACAATATTTTGTACTTCATTCTCATTTTTAAGGGTTCCTTATTTGTGGAGTCTTGTCTTTTTTCATCTCATAAATTTAGAAAACATGAAATACCAGTGCACAGCCTGCTTTAGCAAATATAACATCTGAGCCAGTGAGTGCCTAAAATATACATTTAATGAAGATAATTACCAAAGCTGTCCATAAGAGCTAAACTATGTAAATAAAATTAGGAAAGTTTGCAAGATAATAACAAATGAAACCTAAAATTCTAGTAAAAACTGATTAATACCTCCTGTTCGTCTTTCATTGATCACCTTAGCGTGACTTGATGTTTCAGTCAGACTTACCTGATCTCTCCTGTAAACGCCCCTTTGGCCACCTTGTAGCAGTTCTGGGCTGCAACCCCAATTCTGGGATCCAGACTGGACCGAGCAAAGTCCAGGTAGATGGAGGGAGCGCCGCACACCACCTCTGAAAATTCAACAAAGAGTATTAGTATTACTTATTGTTATGCTGCAAACAAGTGGAACATCAGCATTTTTACTTTAGACTTAATATGCTGCAAACAAGATCATGATGTTAGACTTAAATCATCATTTAGATTGATTCTGTTTAAATGATATCTAATCACCGTTTTTTACATGTTTAGAGAAGCAGTTCTTAGCTATTATTATGCTGCAAACAAGTGGAACATCAGCATTTTTACTTTAGACTTAATATGCTGCAAACAAAATCATGATGTTACACTTAAATCATCATTTCAGATTGATTCTGTTTTTAAATGATATCTAACCACCGTTTTTTACATGTTTAGAGAAGCAGTTCTTAGCTATTATTATGCTGCAAACAAGATACGAGATGTTTAGAGAAGCAGTTCTTAGCTATTATTATGCTACAAACAAGATACGAGATGTTTAGAGAAGCAGTTCTTAGCTATTATTGTGCTGCAAACAAGTGGAACAATAGATCATGATGTGCATTTTACTTTAGACTTAATCGCCATTTTTGAATGATTT
>JAVQJG010182052.1:0-18576 GCA_036024015.1 Craterocephalus amniculus
ACACACACACACACACACACACACACACACACACACACACACACACACACACACACACACACACACACACACACACACACACACACCCACACACACACAAACCCACACACACACACACACACAAGAAACTAACACTTTTACCCCTCTTTCCCCCTCCTATTCTGAATATGAAATAAAATGAAATAAAAGTTTCTGTCGCTCAAATTAATGTAATAAAATCAAAGTCTTGTTGGACACTGCCTTTAAGAAGCAATATCTAGTGGATCCATCCACACTGGGGGCCAGCTCACTCATGTTCACAGCAGGTGCCGTCACTTGAACCAACCAAGACTCAGGCAGTCCTGGGGGCCACACCACAGCAGAAAGGCTGCTGTGCTGGAGCCCAGCTTCCTAGACATGGGTGACCCCACAACAATCCCCACAGAATAGCAGGCAGAGCCCCCAGCATGGGTGGATCCCCCTGAGGAGAACACTGGAGAAAGAAGACTTAATAAGGTTAAATAAATAAGATCAACTAAAAACAATAAAACAGATAGTAAAGCAACAAGAATAAGAAGACACACCAAACGTGTACAGCAGACATACAGGATTACATCTCTGGGCTAAGCGTTAGCCGGCTTAAATTAGAGGCAGTACCAAGTCTATTTTCCTGGAATACCGTCACAGCAAGTACTTATAGTGAATCAATGTATGTTCGGAGCCAGAAACTGAAATTTGTGAAGCTGTCCTTAAAGGACTTGGAGAGCCAGACTCCAGAGATCAAAGAAGGCCGAGAGGCTGGACCATGATTCTGCAATGTCACCCCCTGCAGGTGAGATGTGTAAATCAGCCTCTTTTAAAATGTATCCTGTAGAATGCTTCATATAAGATGTTTCTTACCTGGCTATGATTTCGTCTTTGTTGTTTTAGAACAAAATTTAGGCTGAAGGAACGCTTTACCATTATATTTTGTAAACTTAGTCTAATTTTTAAATAACAACATTTTCTGTCTACTATGGAAATACTATGGTGTAGTAACTGTACCTGTAAGTAATGGCAAAAATGTCTTATTTTGTTTTCCTTTCCATCCTACCTACTTTAAAAACGTTTTAGAGTAATTAAAATAGACTTTTGTAAAATTCTTTATACACCACTGTAATTTATTAAATTAAAGAAACTATTCATCATTCTGACGACATCTTAGGATGTACACTACATTGTTATTAGTAATAAAAGTTCATAAGACTAGTTTTTCTCTTGGCCAAAGAGGAGTGCCATGCTTGGTGCCAGAAACTTTAGTTCAAGCAGAAACAAGTGTCCTTGCCATCCCCAGTGATCATCAGTGAGTATTGTGCTTCTGATGCTTAAATAAGATTCTACATAAAAATTTCCATCGGTATGTGTTTAAGATATTCTGGTAACAAATTCCGCTGCCGCCATCTGCTTTTCAGTTGATGTACTGGAGCAAATCAAGGAGGATGGTTGGGTAAGCTATTGGACCCAGCCTCTCTCGTAGCCAGCCATCAAATCATTAATTCTTCATGTACTCTATACGAATAGCTGCTGAGGAGCAGCTCATAGCTGACATGTTCCAGTGTAGTATTGCCACAGTTAGCATAGACCATCACTTGAGCAAATGACCTCTTTTTTTATTCTAGAGATAGTTCCACTTTAGATGTGTACGTTAAAAATAAGGTCAGTCATGCCAGAGAAGTTAAAAAAGCATTGTCCCAATGAACGTGTGATACTGGACTGTACTGAGATTGCTGTGACTGCACCTCCTCACTCACCTTGCAGTCTTAAATGTTCTCCCACTACGAAAACATAATAAGCTTGAAGGCACTTACTGGAGTCACCCCGTCATGGTTTTGTGTCTGTCTTTTCCAAGATTTACACTGGAAGCATCCCCGACAAGGAGATAACGAGACACAGTGGAATTCTTCAAATATTTGACCCTGGTGATGAGGTGATGGCTGACGAAGGCTTTGTCACTGATGATCTTCTGTTTGATGCTGGAGCAAAACTAGTAAAGAGGATTGCCATCGCCCGTCTCAGGATAGTCATTGAAAGAGTCATAGGCAGGATTAAACCCAATCACATCTGGGACTCACCTATACCACCCACTCTGATAGGCACGGTCAGCCAGATCTGGTACAATTACTGTGTGATGGTCAATTTTCAAAGACCTCTTGTGAAGAACATTTTGGTCACAGTGTCTGAAATGCACTCTGAACAAAACACTTTGTAAATATATTTTTTGTATTCATTGCAACTTGTATAAAATTTGAATATTTACACTGAATGTCATTTATCCACCATACCATACAAGCTAAAGTGAAATTAAAAATACCTAAACAAGGATGCTTTGAACTCTAACACACTGCATTACAGTATGTAACAGGTGGAGTCATTTTGACATTTGTGTTAAAAGAACATGATTCAAATTAGACTGAAGCTACTGGATTAACAACCAAACCATTAAGTTTAATCAATACTTTAAACTATTTAGCATAAATTCAATTTATATCTTTTAGGGACTTAATTTGTTTTGAGAAATTCATTTTACTGATGAAAAGTACAGATCTGAGGGAGCACAAAAGATGAAAAAGAAAAAATTACATTACAGCAGAAAATGCAGAGTAATGTCATACCGGTTCAGTGTGACTGTAAGTACACGTTCATGTGCGTGTTGTAGTAAAAATGGTCTAATTTCTATTTCAGTTTGAGAATATATTCATTACCCTGCCAGATTCTTTGGATATATAAGTATAAGTATATCCGTATGAGTATATGTGCCTGAGTATCGGTGACAAAATCACACCACTCAAGGCCAGTTACTGATAACTGCCCAGGACCTGTGGTAACGATGTGACTGCCTCAGGATGATGATGATGCCAGTTTCCTCCTTGAGGTGTGCTACCTGAGAAGAATCAGGTTTTGTGATGCTTTTAACCTCTACCAGACCAAAGGGTGTTGAGTCTGAAGGGTCATTAACCCTACTGTCAGAACTGGTGGTTCAGGAGGAAATGCAAGTCCTACAGGCAGCATGTTAACTCTCATCAATTCGGCATAGATTTCCAGGACATCAGACTCCATTAGTAAGCCTCACTTCATTGATGAAGCCTCTGGATCTACAGCTTCAACCCTGGATGAACAAGCTTTGCAAAAGCAACTGGCAGTTAACCGTGGCTGACGTAAACTGCACTCCTGCATGGCAGTTTGACTGTTTCTGGGTTCTCTTCTCTATTTCACTTGCCATCGCTTGCCACATGAAGTGACCCTTGCAAAGACTGTGAATGCGATTGCTGGTTTATGTGGGGGAAAAAAAATCCAAGTTAAACACAGTGTGGTCATGCCAGGGAAGAGGGAGAACAGGGAATTCAGGAGCCAAATGATGGCGGATAAGGTTGTTGGATGATTCAGGTCGACAAAGATATGACATGGGGCATCCGCATGGGACAAGGCAAAATCTAGATGGAACCAACTCTATCTAAGACAAATCATCCAATAGGCAGCCAGAGCAATGAGAAGCTATGCCTGTACTTCGCAGGGCTTGTCCAGCATCCATTAAATCTGGGTCAGGAAATGGTCCTGAAAAAGATACACAAAGATTTATTTGATGTTTTTTGGTTAAACGCATAAGTATTTGGCTGTAGCAACTGTATAACCAGAACATATTAGCCTAATAGACCTACCTGCATATGCCTGGTAATGTGGACTGAAGACAACTTTTCCAGCTGTTGTTGGGTTTCACACGACCACTACACTTACAGGTTCAGGGCGAATTCCCTAAAATTAAGGATTAAATATGAGCTTCTCTGGTAGATTGGGCACTAGTCACACATATTTTATTAACCAAATCATATGCATATTAGACTTAATAAAAATAAAAATGTCAAAACGTCTATATCTTTTTTCGTAATTCGTGAGATTCTTTGAAAGTCTCCATCTTTTCATGTTCAAAGTCCTATCTTGCATTACAAGTGGAAAGATTTTGAAAGGGAGGGGAAAAAAACGATCTGACTGACCGAATAAAACTCTCTCGCGCGATTTTTCGAGAACGCTTAGACTGAGAACACGAGAGGAAGTAAATACTCGCCATGGCATAGTTACTATTGAAAGGGGACGAAGTAGCAAATAAATGACAATACCACTTAATTTTAACTAATTAAAATAAGCCACAAACTTCAGAGTCAGTAGTTTCACCGCCGAAAAACAAAAGACCCACTCTTTCTTTATTTGGATAATAAATACAATACGCAGGGCGAGATATCGTGCAGCACGCTTGGGGCCTGGAGAGACGGATGCTAATCAAGCTAAGCTAGCCTAGCCTTCGGTAACGCGGCAGTTCAGCTAACGGCACTTTTAGCACTATAGCCTGGCCAAAAGCTACTGAAGTGGCTAGTTTCAGCAGCTGATGTGCTTTATTCTTTTAGTGGTGGTGTAGGGAAAATTGGGTCGGATTTAAAATGATCATTGAAAACCTTGATGCATTGAAAACATGGCTGTCTCAAACCCTCGAGCCCATGTAAGTACAGTTAGCACTAGCAACGCAGAAGTATTCTCGACCCAGCCTGAAGTATAGTTGTTAATTAATGCAAACTCACAAATAACTCAGTGTTTATGTGTAATTAATTATGTATTGTGTCAGATGTTTTAGGTAACCTCTCCATTCTTTGTAATGAAGTCCTGTCTGTGCTCACGTGTCTAAAGGATTGTTTTTCTTACATCCAGTTGTGACGCTGACCCATCTGCTCTAGCTAAGTATGTTGTTGCTTTGGTGAAGAAGGACAAAAGTGAGAAGGAACTTAAAGCCCTGTGTATAGACCAGTTGGATGTATTTCTTCAAAAAGGTAAATCTGAAAACCTTACTTAGCAGATATCTTTTACTCGTTTGTTACTCATTATCTGTCATTTATGGATTAAATGCAACTCATTCACAATATTACTCTCTTCTAGAGACCCAGCTATTTGTGGATAAGCTTTTTGAGGCCATTAACATCAAAAGCTACCTCCCACAGCCAGAGCAACCAACCATACCGGTCAAAGTTGAGAAGGATGAGCAGAAAAAGGATGAGGTTCTCTATTGCCTACTTTTCAATCAATATGGTGACTTGTCATATCAGTGTCTATGTGAAGCTTTGTCCAGACACATGCTCCTCTTTAGTAATCAGAATACATTTCTATGTGTTATCTTAATTTTTATGAGTAGCCTAGACATCTCTTTTTGTGGAAGTTAAAATGGTGGTCACAGTTTGCAACATAAATATTAGCATTGTGCAAATGTTAACAATGGAGTGAAGATAATGGATTTGCACCAAAGTCCTAGTGATTTGGTGTGGCATGTGGTCTTTTTGGTTGAGTCTCACAGACATAGCATGAAATTAAGGAACAACGCTCTGGAAAATGTTTACTCTTCATATTTCCTACATACTGAATGTTTATCTGTACATTTTAGTTACTTTAGCTGCATTTTGAGTTTCCTCTTGCAATTGGAGCTGCAAATTTTATTGGAAACTTAAACATTTTCCATTTTACGGCACTTCAAGACTGAATGAAGATGTGAATAAAATTCATACAAAAATGACTCTGCATCATAGAATATGCTCCCTTCGACAGACTGAGGATGCCATTAATATCACACACATACATTGAGAAAGATTATTTTTTTATGATAGCTTATAGATCCTTTTAGTTACTAATCTGTCACTTTTTTTGTCCAGACAAATCGGGAAGAAGATCGGGACAAGAAGTTTTCTCGGCGGGTGACTCATAGCCCTCCGCAGTCAAGCTCTCGCTACAGTAGGGATGGCAGGTGTGGGGAATTGTCTTGTTTCCATTTAATAGACAGTTTTTTTAAAAAATTTTTTTACATGCTTTCATTCCATCACTTATTGCTTTGCTTTTATCTCAATTTTAAGGAGAGGAGATGACCGTAAAAGAGACGATCGCTCAAGGAAGAGGGATTATGATCGCAATCCACCAAGGAGGGACTTGTACCGCGATCGATACAGTCGCAGGAGAGGTCGTAGCCGCAGTTACAGCCGTAGTCGCAGCCGGAGCCGAAGTTGGAGCAAAGACCGCATCCGAGACCGTGACAGAGAAAGAGACAGGGACAGAGAAAGGGACCGAGATCGCACTAGGAGCCGGTCCCGCAGCAGAACTCGTTCCAGAAGCAGGAGTCGAGGTATCCACCAGTTGAAATAGCACTTAAAACACCAATTCTCTGCATGTTGGTGTGTTATTACTTTTACATGTGGCTGTTTATTTCTTTTCATAGACCGAGACACAGGGAAGCTGAAGTTTGACCATGACCGAGTGGATAGGTCAGAGGGTGGTGATGTCTACGCCCCAGCATCACTTGTCTCCTCCGCGGCCACCTCACATTTCCCTGTGCCAACACTGAGCAGTACTATTACAGTCATTGCCCCCACACATCATCACAGCAACACCACCACTGAGAGCTGGTCAGACTTCAGGCCTGACCACCCTGTGGATCATGGCTCTTTCAATAGAGGGCCACCACCTCAACAAAGGAAGCGATGCCGTGACTATGATGGCAAGAAAGGCTAAATATTTTCTCTCAATGTAGCAGGTGTGAAAGTTGGCTATCGTTCTAATGGCGGTATGTTTGGTATTCTGTTGTCTCACAGAAAAGGGCTTCTGCATGCGTGGGGACATGTGTCCTTTCGATCATGGAAGCGATCCAGTTGTTGTGGAGGACGTCAATCTGCCCAATATGCTACCCTTTCAGCCTCCACCTATCCCATGTGTGGACCCACCCCCGCCTCCGGGCCTACCACCGCCACCAGCGCTCATGAACCCTCCACCTGTGAATCTTCGTCCCCCTGTGCCACCACCGGGTGCCCTTCCACCCAGCCTCCCACCTGTTGCAGGTATGAATGTGAATATTGGCCAGATATTTTTTTAAATCTTGGATAAACAAATTCAGATCCAAAAATATGCTGTTAATATTTTAAGTTTCTAGTCAAAGATATTTTTAAAAGTCTTTCTTTGTTGGACCAAAACTATCAAATAGAAAACCAGTTTTTAGTGCTATAGTGGAACGATCTGTAAACTTTTAAAAAGGTTGTTGTTACTTTGTTGCATGAGTCGTTTAACCATTTGAACCTTCTTACTAGTTGAAACCATTTCATATGTTGGGCAGATATGATCAGAATAACCACGAATAAGCTGGTAGCTTTGACATTCTGCTGGTTGTTGCTGGTTTGTTTGTGTTGAGTTTTCATCACTATTCTCCAACACCTTGCCAGAGTTTGGCATTTTGTTAAACCCTAAGATATATTTGGTGTGTAGATTGGTCAGATTACAGTTGCAAGCTAACAGTTTGTATGAAGACATCCATCCTGCCAGCTGCTATGACAGAATGAGATGAGAATTTACGTTTTAACTAGTTTATGTTTGCAGGTATGAAAAGGTCTATACTGGGAAAGAATAGAAAAATGATATTTTGAAATATTTTAGAAAGAGGCAAATCAATGAGATAGATAAATAGTTTAGCATACCCCAGAAGTAAAACGACTTTGGCTAGTTATTAGTTCTGCTCAGACATGTAATTTAATCCTTTTTCTGTATGTGAGCCAGGTCCTCCTCCTCCACTTCCTCCACTGCAGCCAGCCGGCATGGACGCTCCTCCCAATTCGATCACCAGCTCTGTTCCCACCATCGTCACTTCTGGGATGCGATCATCAATTCCCCAAGTCTCAGCACCGCTCTTCACTTCAGGTAATGCTTTGTGTCATCTAAAGATGTTTTATGATTTGCCTGAATGTGTAATGAGTTAAGGTATCTTCTCTCCACTGATCAGACCATTATGATACAGATGTGTACAATCCAGAGGCTCCCAGCATTACCAACACTCCCAGGCCAATCTACCGCCATCGGGTCAACGCCCAGAGGCCCAATCTAATTGGTCTCACAATGGGGGAGGTCGACCTGCCTCACAGAGGTATTTGTCCTGTAAACATCAAGACTTTGAATAGACAGTCCTGAATCTCTGGTACTCTGCTCAGTGTTATAGTCTGTCGCTGCTTCTCTAAAGAATACCAGTACAAATATTTTTGTTTAGGCTTTTTAAAAGTTGTGCTCCGGAATGATCATTTTCATTGATCATTCTGATACGTTATTTTATTTCTGCTTTAAGTTCAGATTCGACCAATTATTATTTGTTTGTCTCCAGACAAGATTCCAAACAACAGTATGCGAATTGTCATGGAGTCTGAACCACGGAAGAGACCAGCTGTTTCCCATGATGGCGGTATGCTCTCCAAGAAGCCTTGGTTTGAAAAGTAAGTACAATATATATTGTACTTACATGCTGCCTTATAAACAGTAGTTGATAATAGTAAGTGCCATTTTTAATGATATTTATTCTGCTCAGACCCAACTTCAGCAGACCAAACCACCAGGGCTACCACAAAAGAACCCAGTTCTCTGTCAATGCTAAGCTGCTGGTTCGACAAATTCCACCCGAGCTCAACAACATCAGCAAACTCAACGAACATTTCAGCAAATTTGGGACCATTGTCAACCTTCAGGTGAGCCCCGTGTAATGCTTTAGATACTGAGGTTGCTGGTTTGAATTTCACTGGGCTGTAAATTGTGTAGGAACACAAACTGGTAAATAAAATGAATATGTTAATAGTCTGTATGTATAAATGTGCTATCAGAAGTTTAAGGATTTGTACTGTGTGCATATAATTAGTTTGTGGATTGTTTTTCTGTGGCTTGTCTTTGAATCTACATTGTTTTTTGCAGTACGTTTAAGAGTATCTGTGCTACAACAACATTGTGACAAATCTGGCTTTCGTCAGTTTTGACCTTCTGTCATATTAAAATTGGATCAATTTGTGTGATTAACTTAATATAAAAGAAAAATGTGGGTCTTTGTGTAATGCGTGATGCAGAAAATGCAGTTCTAATTTGACACTTAACTTTTTAGAATTATCACCACTGTTTAGCACCACTAATGCTCACTTTTGATTGGGCTTTTACAGGTGGCCTACCAAAATGACTCAGAAGGAGCATTGATACAGTTTGCTTCTCCAGAAGAGGCTAGGCGGGCTATGCAAAGTACAGAAGCTGTTCTCAACAACCGTTTCATTAGGGTACACTGGTTTCGTGATGATGGGAGTGACGTACAGGGTCCATCTCGGTTGCAGCAGCTTCAGCCACAGCCAGCCATGGTAAAAGTTTACTTTAAAACCATTACTCCTTGCACCTTGTTTGTGAATATTGTCTTTTAATAGAAGCACAGATGTGGGCTGTATTTGATTAAAAATATATATGTTGTCTTTATCAGAAAATATGCACTTGTTTGCTATACATATTTTTCAGATTTTCATTATCGTGTTTTATACCCCTTTTTTGGGCCAGAAAAAAATTTACTGCTTTATTTTAGCAAAAATCCAGCAGTATAAAAGTTGTATCAGTATCTTGATTTGTATTCTACATGTCCTTGTGGAAAACTGGTTAAACCAAAATCACTTCATACAGTATCACTTCTATATCTGTCATCCAACAGCAGATTTGGCTGATAGAAAGCCGTTAACATTAGTTCTTTAGAATTAGTGGAAGTATGTGATAATTGTAGCTCCTGTATTTAGATGGCAGCCAGTTTGACAAGTTGAAGGAACAAGGCCACACAAAAGATCCCCTTTTCCCATCTCAATTGACTGAAACTTCCAGAAGATCCATTTAAATGATTATTATTGAAACTTTAAGAGAATTTGATTCCAAAGAGTTAAAGATGCAGTTGCCTTGATCGTTAAAAGCGTAAAGGGCACAACTGTAAATTTACATATTGCAGTGTTGATCTTTGCTGCACGAAATGCAACACCACCTTCAAAGGTATCATTTTGCAAGGCTGGGAATGACACACAGACGCTTTGTTTCCTCTTGGCTCTCATTCTGGCAGTTGAAAACGCCAGTTGCGTTGCCAGTTCTGACTCCCTTGTCAGTTTCAGTACAGAGAATTTCTTTGAGTGGGCAAGAGCGATTTAAAGTCAGTCAGTAAAGTAGATGATCAACCATAACTTTGAGTTAAAATTGTATTATACCTTTGTATTATTAAGCAGCCTTCAGCTACGTCTCCCAAACAGTCTGTGAAGGATCGTCTCGGACCCTTGGTCCCTCCAGACCAGGAGCCCTCTCAGGATTCCTCTCAAGTAAGTGCGGACAGTCTTGTTGAGGGTGTGCTTTTTTACATTTACATGTCAGAATCTGCAAATGGTGTGTGTATAAATATTCATTTTTTTCTTTGTGCTTTTCAGAATGCCTCTAAAGTGTCGGTAAAGGATCGTTTAGGTTTCTCTGCCAAAACACTAGCTCCTGTCGAAAAAGTAAGTTCACCCCGTTCAGTATGATTCCTTCTCTCTTTTAGCATGTGCTAAGTCCTTTTATCCTGTTGTCAGGTGTTTTCAACAACCTTGGGCCTCACCAAGACTGTGTACAATCCTGCCGCTATGAAGTCAGTGCAGAGGACCTCAGATGAAGCCCTGAAAAAGAAACAGGTGAGAAATAAATGGGAAGGTGGAAAAGGGATTGGGCAAAGTAGACTGATTTAAGCTGAGGCCACAGTGATTATCATTTCCCATAACTGCTTACACAGGAAGCCCTAAAACTGCAGCAGGATGTGAGGAAGAAGAAGCAGGAAATATTGGAGAAGCACATTGAGACACAGAAGGTAAGAACATTTCTGTTTATTTTACCTGTCAGAGGTTTGGCCCACTCTAAATTACTAAGCATTATGATGTCACTGTATGCATTGTAAAGTGTTTATTCCCTTTCCACAAATAATTAATAAAGATTAAATCTGAGATGTTCTTTTTTTTCCCTGTGACAGCTCCTGATATCCAAACTTGAGAAGAACAAAGCAATGAAAGCAGAAGACAAAGCTAAGATCATGGAAACTTTGGGCACATTAACTAAAAGTATTACCAAACTGCAAGAGGAGATTAAGGGAATCTCAAGCTGCAGCAACTCATTACGGATTGCCAAGAGCAAGGCTCAGGTAGCGCTTTCTCGTTGTTAGTGCCATCCTGTAACAGAGAGACCCTTGCATAAAGCTCTGTTTTCAAAAGCCAAAAGGGATTCATATTTTTTTCTTAAGACTAATACATGTGATGTCATGGTTTTTGTCAGAAAACTGGTTGTACATCACTATTGTATGAAATGCTCCTTTCACCAGGCAAGCTATTGTATACAATGCCTGCATCTTTGTCTTGTTAGTTGTATGAAGCCAGAACCGGGTTTATAGCTCTGACCTTACACCAGTTGTCTCTCATACAGGCACAGAAAGAGCTGCTGGATGCAGAGCTGGACCTGTATCAGAAGACCCAAGCTGGAGAAGATACAGCTTTGTTGAAGATCAAGTATACCCAATTACAAATCGAGGTACCCAGAAGCTGGAAATCCTTGGGGGCTCTGCTTTTATTTTAACTGGAAACTTGTTTTTTCCTCAACAGTTGTGTGTTTTATATGCTGTCTTTGTCCCTCAGGCAGCTAAAAGGGGACTCCTATCACCCGGACGAGGCCGGGGCGGCCATTCACGTGGCCGTGGTGCTGTCAGGGCCCGGGGAAGGGGGACCAGGGGGCGAGGAAGAGGTGTGCCAGTACATGCAGTTGTGGACCACCGACCTAGAGCCCTGGGAATTTCTGGTTTCACTGATTCAGACCGTGTTGACTTGCTGCCACACTTTGCTGTAAGTCAGTCTGTGATTAAGAAAGGGACACTCTATTCATGAAAACCCTGAAAAACAAGTACTCCACACTTATACTGTCAGTTTTCCATATATTATTCTTTTATAATAAACTATGAGTTATGTCAGCTGCAATGTAAAGTTGTATATCTCACCTTATAGTTTAACAACTTCTTTTTCTTGGCCAGTTTAATTTGCCACAGGAACAACTGTGTAGGATTTTAAGCTGTTCCTTTGATGTGACCTTAAGATTTTTTTTCAGTAGTTGCACTGAACTGATCCACTTTTGTGGAATATATATATATAATATATTTTTATATTTCTTTCAAATTTCAAGCAATTTGGAGAGATTGAAGATTGCCAGATGGATGAAGGTAACCTGTCTGCAGTCGTCACTTACAAGACACGAGTAGAGGCAGAACAGGTGAGGGGTTTCTTGATTTGCCAGATGTGTAAACGGTGAACATTTTTTAAAAATCATATTGCTTCCTTGATCTGGACTGGATCATGGTCAGATCTCAGAGAGGTGCTGTTTATCCTGGTTGACTTACCTGTTTACCTCCTCTGCCATCTTGTGTTTGCTCCACCTGTAGGCAGCTCTGCATGGAGTGAGATTTAACAACCAGACTTTACGCTTGGCCTGGCATAAGCCTGCCAACACTCTCAGTACTACGGATGCTGATGAGGAAGAGCCACAGGAGGATGAGGTTTGTGGATGGTTTCATTATATCGTCACTTTAGGACAGTAGATTAGGTCTTTTTAAGATTTCTTTTTTTCCTTGTGCAACTGCTTTTCATCGTTGTATATTGACTTTTATTAAAGACATTTAGACATTCCATCTTTAAGATATCCCAGTAAAGCTTATTAGGTACCTGTTATGTTGCATTTTAAGAACACAAGAGGGAGCCATTACACCTTGCCGAAAGGACCGTTGAGTGGTTTTGCATCCCTTACGTAGATGCAAGGAAAAAATCTTATTACAATTAGCTTTTTGTTGACCAAAATTGTACTCATTGGTATCAATTTTATTTTGTTTCCTCAGTACCCAGATGAACTGTTGAGCGATGATGCATTACTGCAGGATGACGATGAAGAAGACGACGATAACGAACCTCGTTCTTGGCGCAGATGAATCTCAGTCGGATGTTTCTTTTCTAGCTGCACTGTTGTGAATGACTAGCAACAATTCAGAAACTGTAAGAGTTGGATGCTTGTTTACAAATCAACTAGGCACATTTCACTTTGGTTAGAATAAATTTTTTTCTCTAACACATACATAACTTGCAAAGGAACTGTGTGCAGTTCGATTAATTTTAATATGTAAACCTGATGCAACAGTGCTGATTTTTTTATGCTCTTAATGTAGAAATAGTTTTTTTTTTTTCTTTTTCTTTTTTGTTTATGAAAATGCATCTACTTTGTCTGGACATGTGACTGCTGATCACTCAGACCCATCTGTTGAGCTTGCAGTTAAAAGGACACCTGTTATAACTGAAATGAATGACAGATGTTATCTTTTGTAGAAAATTATAAGGTTAAAGGTTAAAATGCTTTTGTGTGAATATTTTATGTCTGGGTTTAGGTGATTTGTATGAAAGCTTGGCTTCTCAGTTCTTGGCTTTACTTTGGATTGTAAAAAAAAAATAAAGAATTGAAATGGTCTGAAAACATCCTGCCAAAAGAAACAAGAAAAAAAGGACAAAAAAAGAAAAAAAAACATTGTGGCAGTGAAAAAAATGATCAGTCTGAGAAAGAGCTGAAAAAAGACCATTTCAAAAAAACAAAAAAAACTTCTTTTTCACCTTAAGAGCAAAATTCCTAAAACAATTCCTTTTATCATCAACTTTTCTTTGATTTTGGATCGGTAAGGTATTAAATAACTTTCATGCCAAGGTAAGGATATTCCGAATGCGATAAGAAAATGTTATTTCCTCTTCTCCATAGTTCAAATAGCTCTCCATAGCTGAAATATTTACTGTACATATGAACTAACTGGAAATTCTTTTTTTCTTTGTTGCAGAGCTGTCTGCAGTCTCCAGCCCCAGTGCCATTCCCAAAGAAACTTGCAGTTTTTAAAAAAAAAAATTATATATGTACTTTAAGTGTCATTCTATTTGTTGTTTGGTGCTTTTGTGAAATTACAATATTTTTGGATGAATTATGAATTCTGTTCCTTTTTTTGATAAAAGTGTTACCTTCTGATGATGGAATAATTGTTTTACCTACAGGTGAAATATATGACATTGCACTATTGAACATTTTCTTTATTCAACTGTTTAAAGAAGTTTCTGCACTGTGCTTCATGAAATGAAACATGACACAAACTTTGTACTTGAACATTTGACAACTTATTTCAGTTCCAAAAAAGTTTGTGTTTTTTTAACACAGTGTCCCAAAATGTTAACCATTAGAGAAGTAATGGCAGTGAGGGAATCACCACTTTGACATATCTTTTTGATGTAAATTGAAAATAAGATTTTACCATCTATACTACATGAGTAAATTTAGGACTGGGAGAGATCGGCAAGAAATGGGACTGAAAAGCAGTATTGAATGATCACCAGATCCTCCAGCAACACTGCATTAAAAACATTGCCGTGCCACGAGAGATTTCTGAAATCCATTACAACTGATAATGGTGCGCTACAAATTTCCAAACACTTTAAAAGCCACCTTAAAGTGGAAATCTGTTGTCCAGCAATCAAACTTGCAATTTTATGTGCACTGTTTTTTTACATTTAGACTCAATTTATATAATGTTCCTAATTTAGGATTTTGTTGAAGTTGAATGAATGATTCTAAAAGGAACACCTATAAAATATATAACCGTGGTCATTCTCCCCTTAGTTTGTACGGACTTTTCTTTGTCTTAAGTCCCTTTAACATTTTACACAACTAATTTCGTAAATAGTACTTTCAGTTTTTTACATCAGCAATATTACCACATATTATGTTAAGGTCTATTTCTTCATTTTGAGTCATAGGTGTTACTTTACAACCATTCACCCTTTACTGTCAAAGCTATCTCTGAAACTGATTTGTATTTTTAAATTTGGCTATAAGGGTAGGGGTTAGAACGGTGCACCTTCAGAGAGGCACTCTGCAATCCCTCAGCCTTGAACAAGAGAGGACAAATAACCCAATCAGTGTTCATGGTTGCTTGGCCTCCCCTGGTGCCTGTCAGGCTTGCAGAGATAATTGTGAGAAATAAGATTTGCCTTTGTAAAATATCTGCTGTTCATTACCTAAACCCTTTCCCCCATGTGCTCACCTAAAATACCTCCCCTCATCCCTCTGTCAGTATGGAGCTTTTATATACCCCCCTCGCTCTGTCATTTACCTACTGTGGTGCCACCAAAACTCGCACAACTATGTTTGGTCAGTGCAATTTACCCTGCATTCTTGTGTAGTGGTGACCAACCCCCTCTGGCTTCGATCTGTCTTCAGATTTATATTCTCTGACAGTTATTTATTAACATTTTAATGACTAGCTACAAAATTTAATAAACGTTAAGGGACACGTCCCATGTTTGGAGGTGTTAGAGGGAACCAGCATGAAGTCTTTGAGCTCCGTCACTTTTTGTGTCTCAGTGGGCAGACGGTGTTTATGTGCGTTGCATGAGCTCTGATAATATGGGATAACAAGTTTACTCCCTCTATGTCATTCATTATATAAATCTTTACTTTCGGATTTGTGTCAAGGAGACAAATGGCATGAAATTTTTGAGTGGGCTGCCATAATCTTAATTTTTTTTCCTCTTTCTTTTGTGTATGCACTGGGCTGATGAATTGGAAGTATACCGAGATAGAAAATGGGGACACATGTTTTCAAAGTCCCATTTGTTTTTGCATGAAGAATGGTTGTTTGTCAGATTCTTTTTAAAGCCCTTGGGGCCCAAAGAAGTCGGTCACAGATATGTAACATCTAGGAAAATGCATAACATTATGCACTTTCTAATTTCAATTCATTTAAATATTATTGGTGCATTTTCACAACACAAAAACATGGCTTTTGCCAGTTTACACAAATTACTCACTAATCAGGTTTTCTTTTTCTTTGAAATTCCCCCTAAAGGATGACTAATGTGCTAGCAAATGAGTATCTTTGTCACTTATCAATTTAAGATGGGAATATGAGGAATGCGCTTCCGATCAGAAATGAGCAGTGACCCCTCCTGACATACTGCTTGGTGCATTCACATGTTTTGCCCCCATCACTACGATGCCAGCTCTCTCTGAAGCTATTAATATTTTATGTGATCATGGGCCTCCATAAGCAAATTTCAGTCCCTAGCAAGTTGAGCCAAAGCATGATTAATTTAGTATTTATATCCCGACAACCCTTAAACAACACAAGGCCCCCAGCCACAAAGCAAGGCACAGTTTGAAACAAAACTAGCAGCCTCTAAATCATAATCAGCACATGGTCATTTAGGATTATTTGAGTTTAGGGACATTTGTCTTCTTTAAACCGAGAGGCAGGTGTGGAATCATATATGATACTGACAGCTACACTTGTAAAACTTCACCACTAAAACCTTTGTAATTGCTCTTCTGCAAGACAAAACAATCTTTTGTCTGCTAAAAGTCTGTGTACATCATTATTGTCTGGAAATAGTGCTGAGTTAGAACTCACAAAGCCCTTTAACCTTGGCTGTGGAAACCAATTGTATGAATCTATGAGCAGGATAATGCCATCAATAAATCAAGATAGAGACGCTCAGTCACTGGAATATATCTGTTTACAGCGGAAACCATGGAAATGGACACAAATTGAATTTGGCATGTTTAAATTTTTTTTCAGTCTCTCTTGAGTAAATTTACAGTCAAATAGTTTTCTAGAATTTCTTCCCATTATTTTGGACAACATCCATCCATCCCATCCACCCTTCCTTTCTTCTTTAAGTTCACTGGTTAGGCTTTTCAAGATCAGTCGGTTGTGGCATCATCACGAGCTGATCAATAATGAAATGGAAAAAATACTATCTCCTAACGAAATGTGTAAAATGTGTGAGAAGCTATTTGTATAAATATGAGTATGTTCCATACACAAGGGTTTTCTGCTTTGTTATACATTTAACATTGGCTCTATTGTCCTTGATTGTTCAGTTGGTAGATGAGAAGGGGGGTACGGGAAATGCTAGAGTTTACCTTTAACTGGTTGCAGACTGAGGACCAACTCCATAAATTATTTTTAGCAATCTATATTTTTACATAAAATTTCATCACTTGTTAACTGAATGCTGTATTTCTATTTCAAAGACCCTCCTGGTCCCCCATAGCTGTGTTCATGGGGCAGTTGCTGTGCCAGATGAATGAAACACTGCGCCCACAGGAGCATTCAGCAACAACAAAACCAGTTATTTTCCATGTCTTTCTGCCAAGCATGTAAAGACACTTAGGTGAAGCGGTTTGTGATAAATATTGCAAACTGCATCCCATCATTAGTATGAGTGTGTGAGATCTGAATTATTGTTTCAACAAGTCTTATGCTGTGTATTTGTTCTGCGCAGCTGCTGGACTACGGTGCTGATTGGAATCACCTGGTGATTCCACTACTGTACAACATGGAGATGACTGGTTGAAAACATACTGGTAATCAATCTGGTTCTCATCTCGTGGAACTTTATATTTATGTTGTTTCAGTCATTTTCATAGTCATGGCAAATGCCTGGTGTCAGTTGCAGTAAAGCTGGGCTAAAAGCCATTGGGAAGACTTTATAAGCTGCTTTTACAGTGACAAAAACCAGTGCTGTGTCTAGACCTGTGTCTCTGTTGAGATCTGCTCGCCATAGGGAGGTTCGGTTTACAGCAACGCCAGATCTTTGAGAAAACAGTATTTGCTATTTGTTTGGATCTTGATGCTATTGAATTATTTCATGTTGGTGCTGTTTGTCCCTTACCAACTGCTGTAGTTTTAAGATAGCATTAGGGATGGGGAACACTGCAAATTGTAGCATTGATACAATACCATTAGTTTCTGGTGCTTTTTCTTCAATATTGATACCAGCACGGACACTTTTTTCCCCTTTAAAGAAAATTACATGATTTAACACCTGATTGAATACATGATTGTATTTACATTATTATTTTTATTGAAAAGACAATAGGTCATAACATGAATTCTGAAAAGAAACGCATCCAAAATGAGAATATAATGAATACATAAAAAAAGCAGAAATATCTTGAAACAAATAGGTTGGACTTCAAATTAAAAATAAATTAATTACTATTCTTTAACTGACAAATTTAATTGCTGAATCACGTGACACAGAAGATCTGGAAGTAATATGCCAGGGCTTATTTATCACAGTAGATTAATTTATAAACAATATAAAATAACAACATCCACAATGAAAAGTAATAAAAGAATAACTTTTTTTCACTTTCATCACACAATTGTCTGATAAAAACAAAGTTAACAGTGAAAATTAACTGAACAAAAGCAAAGACTATTGGTTGGTTCTCATTCACATTTTTTGCCTTTTTTTTCAACCGAAGTGCTCTGCAAAAATATATTGATACCATTGGAGTCGACCGATATTAATTCATCTCTTGGTATCGATATTGTCGATATTGATATTGATCTGTTCATCCCTAGATGGCATTACATAATGGCACTTCCCTGCTTACCCGTCATATGTGCATTTTTCCTTCCAATATGGTGTCCTCGGAGTTCCTTGGTCCAGTGGAACGTGCTGAAGCCTGGTTAGTCTGAAGCTCCACTGATGTACTGTGAACTGTTATTTTCTGCTGCAACTCCATCCATCCATCCATTTTCTGAACCGCTTAATCCAAGTGGGTCGCGGGTGTGCTGGAGCCTATCCCAGCTGTCAAGGGGCGAGAGGCGGGGTACACCCTGGACAGGTCGCCAGT